>CATKHJ010047281.1:0-10448 GCA_949750685.1 Vernicia montana
ATTGGACTTTGAGGATCAGTTTTTTTGGATTGGAGGTCAAAAGGTTTTGGGCTTAAAGATGATGGTGGGCTAAATGTCTTGGGCTTTAAGGTGTTTGGATAAAAGGTGCTTATTGGGCCAAAGGTATTGGGCTTTGAGGATTAATTTTTTGGATTGGAGGCCAAAAGATTTTGGGCTTAAAAGAGACAAGGTGCCAAATACCTTGGGCTTGAGGGAGGTAACAGGCTAAAAGTGTTTGAGGTTCGGATGAATGTTGATTATTGACTTGGTTCAAGGTATGTCCTAGACTCGATGCTTGTATGCATGATTATGTCGTGATGCATGTCGAAAAAGATTTCATGGTTTACATGCACAAGGTCTTGATTATTATGGTATATGGAACCTAAGGTTACAGACTAAGGCAATTACATGTATAAGGGTGAAGGGTGGTTAGGTTTAAGGGTCCCCGTCCCACTAGAGCATCAATATACCTAACCACATGTGAGTCAAAGAGACTCGCATGGGTCCAACCGTACGGATTGCTCGTTACACCACCGAAATGATTGGGGATTCGTCGCGGGGTAGAATACTTTCGCTATCTCCCAACATACTCAAAAAGAGTTGTCGAGCCAATACTGCTTGCCATCCAAAATTTTTCCTAAATCTAGGATTAGGCAATGAACCTTTATTATGCACAGTGATGCATGAGAGTCAAATTGAACTTAAGTGTCAAACGGAGATTATTTTGAAAAAATTCAAACCAAATAGTAATCCTCTTATTTTTGCTTTCCTTTTATTGAAAGGGTGGCAACTAGTCCCCAGCGGAGTCGCCAACTGTGAGGCCTCGCCCGAATGCCCCACCCCTCGCTCGGGAAAAATGCCCTAAGGAAAGGCTAAGCCATTTTTAAGGGAGGTTAAGGTACAAATTTTGGTGCTCACAATTGGAAGCGGCTATCGCCTCGAAAAATTGATTTTTTGATTTTTGAAAATGATTCGGGAGTCGGCACCCTAATTTATTTATATGAGAAAAATTAAGAAAAAAACCTATTTTGACTCCAATTTATTAATCTTAGATTAATTTACCCAATGATAAAATCACTAGTCTTCGAACCAGGGTGAGCTCGGGTACTATATTTTTTGTTTTAAAATAATCTCAATTTGACTTTTAAATTTAATTTGACTTTTGAAAATTGATTTCATGAGTGACAAGTATTAATGACAATTTATAATGCATGAGCATGACATAATTATGAGAGGTACAAGGAAAATAAAGAATAAGTATTTAAAGAGCGAGTATTTAAACAATCATAAGTAAATGAAAGTATTTTCTCTAGCCCTTATGGGTACTAGGAAAATCACAAGATCGCTCATTTACTTCAAAATAATAACTAATAACATTAATTACAATTTACATTTACAATGAATTGATATTTAAAAAATAAAAGGGGATTGGTTGAGATTTGGATTTGAGGATTGGATTCAGATTCCAAGCGTGCCTACGTACCCCACTGAATGGGGATCAAAACCCACAAAATTCATTCTACTGTGAGGTGGAATAATTTATGGATTGATCAGATTGATTTGATTTGATTTGGGGTGATTTTGGAGTTGGTGAGAGAAAATGATGTACCTTCTCTTTGGGGGGATTTTGAGTGGGCGGAGTAATTTTCCAGATCGAAATACTGTTTTATCGATTTTAGATGATGAATTTAAATTAATCTCGGAGGAAATTAATTTGATGATTTGATTGCTTAATTATCCAATTTTAATTAATTAAAATGATTAACTAAAAAGATTAATTAATCAAGTTGGGTGAATACTAATTGAAAATTTAATTAATTAATTAAAATTAATTTTTAATTAATTAACTAATTTAAAGTGGGTGGAGACTAATTAAAAAAAATAATTAATTAATTAATTAAAATTAATTTTTAATTAATTAACTAATTGGGAATGAGTGAAAACTAATTGAAAAATTAATTAATTAATTAAAATTGATTTTTAATTAATTAATTAATTGGGAATGAGTGAAAACTAATTAAAAAATTAATTAATTAAAATTAATTTTTAATTAATTAATTAATTGTGATTACTCAAAAATAAGTGTGAAAAAATAATTAGAGAGAGAGAGAGAGGAAGCAAATGAATAGCCAATCAACAAGTGCTTGAGGTGTGTAGAAAAATAGGAAATCGAGGGGGGTATTTATAGGAAAAATAAGGTGGGGGCATTTTAGGTAGTGAAAGAGTGAAAAAACCAAAAGGGTAGGGTCTTTTGGGCTAAAAAAATCAGGCTGAAATGATAAAATGGTAATTTTCATGACAGGCAGGGCACATTTTTCGAGGCACCGATAGCGCCGCCAGGACATTTGGCGGCATTTTTTGGCTCTCCGGTGGCGCCACCGGAGGGCTTGGCAGCGCCACCAGGCTTCCCGGCGGCAGAATATTTTTTTAGATTTTCGGGACATCCGAGCCAGTTTTTGCGATTTTTGAGATTCTAAAAAATTACCGGTCAGTGGCGGTGGATCCGAAATTAATTATCGAACAGTTTAGCAGTCAATTTTGAGAAAAATTCGATCGATTTTGAAAAAGTGTTGTCTGGTACAGAAAGTCCAGTCAGGATCAGAAAAGTGTTAATTTGGATAGAAAAATATTCCGGTCAGTTTGAAGAGTATAAAAATAATTTTGGAGGTGCAAAATTGAGAGTTCACAATATCTAAGAAATTTGTGCAAAGGTTAATCAAATGGGATCGGGAAGTGTTTATGCTCATTCCAAAGCGGGTAAAGAGGGTCTTGAAGGCTCAAGGAGGGAAGGATTTCAAGGAGAAACCTCCATATATAGTTGTGAGAGTTAGAAATTCAATAGAGGATTCATACATGGATGAGGTTCTTTCACACGTTCTAGAGACTTAACACCATATGATGGATGGTATTTATAGATTGGTTGGAGTTAGTGACCATATCTAGAACCACTAATGTGGTGTTGTTTTTGTCCTCTATCATATTTATTTTTTATGTTTAGTTCCATTCTTGCCTGGAATGTTCAAGGGACAGTCAATGGGCGTTTCAGTAGTATTTTTAAAGATTTGGTTAGTTTCAACCATCTCGATGTTATTATTTTAGTCGAGACAAGAATTAATGGGACAAAAGCTAATAAAGTTATCAATTAGATGGGGTTTTCAAATTACCATGTAGAGGAAGGTAAAGGTTACTCTGGTGGAATTTTGGTGTTATGGCAAAAAGGAAATTGCAGTATAAAAGTTTTATCCTTTTATAACCAGTTTGTGTATATGGAAGTCTCTGAAGGGGAAGTGTGGTGAATACTTGGCTGTTGACTGCTTTTTATGGTAGTCCTAATCCAGTTTTGAGGGAGTAGCTTTTGGAGGAGCTTAGGAGCATAAGTGACAGCCATAACCTGCCATGGTTAGTCCTTAGTTATTTTAATGCTCTTCTTATTGCAAATGAGAAAAGTGGGGGATCGAATTTGGGCAGTAGATCATGTAGAAGGTTTAAGCAGTGGATGAGGTCCAAAATTTACTTGACAGAGGGGATTGATAAAAGAGAGACTCGATAGAGTTGTTTGCAATATTGATTAGAGGTTAAAATTTGATATGGCTTCGATTTTCACATTGCATAGAATCAAATCAAACCACATACCAATTCTTGTTAAGGTTTTTTTTTTTTTTTTTTTTGGGGGGGGGGGGGAGGGTGTGTCCGTGCCCTCTTAAAAAAGATCGACCTTGTATATTCCAAGCTGTTTGGCTAACTCACGATGAATTTAATGAGTTTGTGGAAAAGAAGTGGAGTGCTGATTTGGGTCTTCCTTATGCAAGTAGACATTTATGAAGGATGCTTTGGAATGAAACAAAACTGTCTTTGGTAATGTTGTTGGCAAGAAGAAACGTGTTTTGGTGCTATTTAGAGGGCATTGGAGTAGAGAACTAATCCTTATTTGCTTCATTTGGAAAGAGACCTCCAGTAGGAATATGATCAAATTATTATTCAAGAGGAACTTTTGTGGTTCCAAGAGTAGGTTACTTGCAGTGATTGAAACACTAGATATTTCCATGCAACTACTGCTATTAGAAGGAAAGGGAATTAAATTAAGGCACTTCAAGACCTGCAGGGGAATTGGGTTACAAATGATGCTCAGTTGAAAATTATGGTAGTCGAGTACTTCATAAAGTTGTACTTGGAGGAGGAAGGGGATAACATTGAGTACCTGATCAAGTGTAAATTCTATCAGCCCGATGATGGTGGTTACCTTGATAATTGGTTCCAAGTTAGCAAGGTTGACATTAAGGAAGTTGTTTTTTCTATGAATCTATTTAAATCTCTATGGGAGGATGGCATTCAAGCTCTTTTTTACCAGAATTTATAGAAGGTGGTAGGTAATTTTATAATCAAATTTGTGCATGAGGTCTTTAATGGAACTACTTCGGTGATGTTTGTGAATTCTACATTATTGGTGCTTATTCCTAAGATAGAGAGGCATGTGTTTGTGACTCAATTCGGGCCTTTAAGCCTGTGTAATGTCTCATACAAGATTATTTCCAAAGTCCTTGTCAACATTATTTAGCCATATAAGCCGGCTTGGGTGTAGCCTAATCAATGCAGTTTTGTTCAAGGTCGTCATATTATAGATAATATCATCATTGCACAGGAGGTCATTCATTTGATGAAGTTGAGGAAAGGGAAGCAGGGATTTCTTGCGGTGAAGATTGATCTTGAGAAAGCCTATGACAAGCTTAGATGGGATTTCATCACAGATACTTTGGAGAATATTAGGCTACCTAATTGTTTGGTGTTAAGACTGTAACATATATGCTTGAATAGAAATAGAGATTTAGGTGAGAAGGAGAGAAAGTAGAGAGAATGAGAATGGAGAAAGAAATCAGAGAGAGAAGTAGAAAAGAGAATTAATATTTCATTGATTGATTGATGCCCTCATACACTAGGTATTATTCTATATACAGATAGATACTAGATATACAGTTGGTTATGTTGTAACATATTGCAATAACCAGCCTGCAGGTATTCTGAATATTCCCTAGGTTATTGTAACCTTTTTTGTCTTTATCCTATTTTGTCCTATTCTCCTTCTGTCCTTTTGCTTTGTTTCTTCCATATGTAACAATACCCCTCCTTTAAGCCATTCTTGTCCCCAATAATGTATAATCTCTGGAAATTATTTATGGATGTAAGCTGAATCTTCCTAAGTGGAGTTAATGGATGGTAGATTAGTCCATTTGATGAGAACTTGAGGTACATGCATGTCCCCCCTGAGAATGGTTATAGAATTGAGAACCTTTTCTGGAGTAGTAATAAACTCTCCTTGGAAAGTAGTAGGTAACTCAGTCATAGGTACCTCATTATCTCCCAGCTTTTATTTGAGTAGTGACACATGAAAAACAGGGTGAATTTTGAAAGTTGGTGGCAACTTGAGCTTGTAAGCCACTTGCCTTATTTTTTCAATAACTTCATAAGGTCCATAGTATTTAACAGCAAGTTTGAGTGACCTCCTGATAGCCAGGGATTTATGTCTATAGTGTTGGAGCTTGAGGTATACCAAGTCTCTTATTGAAAATTTTCTTTCTGTCCTATATTGATCAGCATATTGTTTCATTTTGTTCTTAGATTGTTGCAACTGCTCCTTCAGAAATTGTGTCAAATATTCTCTACTCTGTAAGAAGTCTTGGACTGCTGCCATATATGAACCCTCAATTTTACACTCTTAAGATGCTGCTGCAACCTGACACCTGCTAAATTTCGTGCGCTACGCAGAGCTGGTACGGCGGTCCCGCTAAAACTGATTGCCAAAATGTCCGATAATTACAAGTATAATATTACAAGGAGACTGACACTTTTCTGATCCTGACCAGACTTTCTGTACCAAACAATATTTTCCCAAAAATGACCGGATTTTCCCTAAAACTGAATGCCACAATGTCCGATAATTAATTTCGGATCTACCGCCACTGACCGGTAATTTTTTGGACCTCAAAATGCCTCGGAAACTGACCCGAAAGCCCCAAAAAACTAAAAAACTGACCTAGAGACCGCGCTGCCACGCGGGCATCCGCGGGGCAGGCCTACGGATCCGCAGGCCACCTGCGCTGATCCGTAAGGAGGCCTGCAGCCACCGTAGGGCGTGTCTATGAGGCTCGCGAATGCCGCGCGTGCCTTTGGCGTGTCCGCACTGACGCATGGCAGATGTCCGCCCAAGTGGTTGGTGGAGCCGCCAGCTTGTCTGGCACGTCCGCCAACCTCCCTGGAGGCCGTAGCCAGGGCCACTCGCGGACGCGTGTGGTTCTGACGCGAGTCCGGGAGCTCCTGTCGCTGTTGTCCTCCTTTTTTTGCTGAATTTTCTATTTTACCCCTCCTTCAACTTATTTTTTAGCCCTTTTGACCTTATCATTTTGGTCTTTTCACACTTTCTCTTTCTAAACTACCCTCACCTCATTTTCCTATAAATACCCCCTTAATTTTTCCTTTCAAAACACACGCTAGAGCTGGTATTGATGGCTATCTACTACTCTCTTTCTCTCTCTCTCTCTCTAATTAATTTTCTTACTCATTTTGAGTAATACCAATTAGTTAATTAATTAAAAATTAATTTTAATTAATTAATTAATTGTGATTACTCAAAATGAGTGTGGAAAAATAATTCGAGAGAGAGGAAGCAAATGGATAGCCAATCAACAAGTGCTTGAGGTGTGCTTTGAAAAGGAATGGAGGGGGGGGGGGGGGGGGGTATTTATAGTAGCAGATGGGGGGTGAAAAAGACCAAAAAGGACCTAAAAAGTGGAAAAAAGGAGGGGCAAAAAGGTCATTCCAGGAAAAAGGAGGACAGTCGCAAGAAAGCCTCACGGACGCGCATCCGCGAATGGCGCCGACGGCTCCGCCAACCCACTTGACGGACCAGTCAGACGCATCAAACCTACACTGATGCATCTGCATTGACGCATAGTAGGTGCGTTAGTGCGGACGCGCCTGAAGCCGCGAGTCATGGCAGCGTGTCCGCAAGGCTGGAAGCCTTGCGAACGTCCGCGAGATGGCCCAGTTTTCGGCTGCTCGCCCTCCTGTTCTATTTTTTGAGGTTTTTTGGGTCAATTTTTAGGAATTTCGGGTCAGTTTTTGGGATATTCTGAAGTCTGAAAAATTGCCGATAAGTGGCGGTGGATCTGAAATTAATTATCGGACAGTTTGACAGTCAGTTTTGAGAAAAATTCAGTCAGTTTTGGAAAAATACTGTTTGGTATAAATGGTCCATTCAGGATCAAAAAAGCATCGGTTTGGATAGAAAAATATTCTGATTAGCTCTGGTGAGTTCAGAAATATTTTTGGGGGTGCTAAAATGAGGGTTCACAGAAATTAATTATCGGACAATTTAGCAGTCAGTTTTGAGAAAAATCCAGTCAGTTTCAAAAAAGTGCTGTCTGGTACAGAAAGTCCATTTAGGATCGGAAAAGTGATATCAATCTGTGTTGGAAGAAAATAAATCGTTTATCTTTCGGGGGCACTGCCCCCTTGACCCCTGCCCGCTAACCAGCTAACGGGACCGCCGTACTGGCTTTGCATAGCGTATGAAATTCAGCATGTGTCAAGCTGTGGTAGCATCATGAAGGTGCAAAATTAAGGGTTCACACACATTAACCACTACTTCTTGATAAGCTTGTGCGAATGAGATGAATTCATTACTTCATCATCGTCATATAGGTCTTGATGAGCCGTCTCATCAAATTCATAAGGATCTTGCCATATGAATCCAGAGGTGATGGGAAGGATCGAATTTATCATCAGTTAACATCATAGTTTGAAATTTATCCTTTGGGTGGAAACCCTCAAGATGATTTTCCTCCTAGTCCTTCTTATAGGCAGGAATCTTCCTGTAATAGTTAGCAGGGAACGCTTACCAAGGGGCATCAACTTCTTCAAAAGGCCATAGCTCACGTGGAGCAACATTGTTCTTACCACACATGAAGTGCTCAAAACTAGTAAACTCAACAAAATGATCAAATAAATCTCTATAAAGTGAAAAGGAATAAGATTCGTAAACAGAGACTTAAGGACACAAAGTCAGTTGAGTTCCTGAACTATGATCATTCATGACTGTGTAAGGGCGGTGGAAAACCACTATAGATCGGAGAGTTGGTATTGTTGTCCAATTCATACCTCTCATTTCTAAAGGAAAAAGTCTTCCCATTGTTCAAGAGGTTTGAATCATTATAAGAAAGTGACTATATGAGGATTAGCTCTACCATTACTTTGCAAATGAGTAATATACTTCAGAAAATGGAAAGGCTGAACTTCCACAATAATATGATAAAGGTGAAGAAAGTACCATATAAAACAAAGAAATTCTTTTGGTCACTGCCAAAATGAATCCATGGTGAAGTCCATGAGAGCGTAAATCGTAAGGAAAGGATACTCAGGATGAATTACTAGCTTTCGGATAAACCGAGATCCATACTTTTGAATGAGAGGAGACTGATATTCAATGATCTGCTTAATGGCTAAGTCATGGAGAGTTCTTTGAGTAATATTGTCTCAGATTTCAGGAGGAAGACTATGATAAAGAAAAGGACTAGGTCCAGAAGAAGATGATGCAGAGCATGCCATGAAACTCAAAAGGATAGCTTGAATCAATAGATCAAGAGGAAATTTTAAAAATCTTGAAAAGAGATAAGAAATATGATTGTGATCCCATTTGATATGTTCTTCCTCAATTTATAGCAATTTAACTGCCTTCCTCTATTAAAGTAATTAAGGATACAACAAAAACCCTTTCTTGAAAATTGATCACTCTGAAATGAGCAGTCCATCATGATTGTGAGATGGATACAATCGATGTAACTGGCTGTGCAACTACAGTTAACTTCTATACCCAAAGTGGAAGAATATTCATTTACATGCGTCTGAGAAGGCTAAATTAAATTCAGAAATGATCAGAGGAAAATCAAGTCATGACTTGTCTTCTCACTAGGCAATATTGTACTTTCACATAAATAAGTTGACCACAGAGAAAGGATTACAATTAAGGGACTCTAACAGTTTAAAAAGATAAAGGTATCAGCGACATTTCCACCCTTATATGATTCCTAATAAAGTGATTTATATCTTTTCAGATGTAACTTATGAGACGGAGAACCATGCAATATAAAAATTATTAAAGATAGAAAAAGAATCATTGGTAACATTAGTTTACCCTGATAGGTAAATAGTAAGATGACAATTATGTTTCAACATTGTTCTTTTAATTATAGACCAACAAACCGATTGAAAGGACTATTCAAACTTTGAAGGAAACATGCTATGAATGTGAATTGAAGATTTGAAGAAAAATTGAAACAAGTGATTACCTTTGATAAATACACCTACAATAATAGTTACAATTCCTATATTGGAATGATTTCCTATAAAGCACTATACATAAGAAAGTAATGCTCTCAAATCTATTGGATAAAAATGAGTGATTTGTGTTTAAGGGCATCAAATCTATTAGAGGAGTTATGAAAGAAAACTGTCTTTCCAATTTATTAGACCCTTGAGATTCTAAATAAGAATAGAGAGAGATGCTGCAAGCTAGTTCTGCCCCTAGCAGTGGCACATGTTGACCCATTGTCTCACTGATCATGTTGAGAAAATATGTACTTGATTCCTTACATGTATTGTAATTCTAAGTCACCAAAGTGTCATCACCTTGAGAAGAATAGTAAAGAAGTACAAAGATAAAGAAAAATATATGATCAAAGTCTAATGGCATGAGCAAAATATTGAGAAATGAAATTGAGGGAGTAATGAAAATACACTGCAATGATAACTTTAATGGTTTCTTCAAAGATTGATAAGTTCCTTAAAATTTGAAGACAAATTTTCTTAAGGGGGTAGAATGTAATACCCCATACTCATATGATTTGTAAATAATAGTCACGATAACATAGAAAGAGAAATTGGATGTTCATTTAATCGTTAAGACCAAACTCATGTTCAAAAGTGCCTAAAGGTACTTATTTGAATTTTGAGTCAATTCTATGATAATGATATATGAAGATGTTTAATATGAATATGATAAATGTGAATATGCTTAATAATATGCACTGGTAAGCGATTAAGGTAATGTACACTGTAATAAGGGAAAAATGGTCATTTTCCAAAAACTGTCAAAAATCTTCATGTGTATACTTATATAAGTGATCAAAGTGAAGGGATATTGGGCCCAAGCGCAGCGGAATCGGTAGGTTTATGAAATCTTAAACGTTTTAAAATTTCACAACACCTTGTGGTTTGAGTCCAATAAAACTTCCAAGCAATCTCTTAATTAATGTGTAAAACACATGCAAGAAAAGAAAGAACAAGTGGTAATCAAATTACCTCTTAAAGCCAAGACTTTGATTCTTCCTTTTCCTTGAGCTCCCCAAGTGTGAAGCCTCTAGAATTTCCACACCAAGCTTCCTCTATCAAGCTCCTTT
>CATKHJ010047300.1:0-17960 GCA_949750685.1 Vernicia montana
AACAAAAAACAGCATACTTTTAGCAAATAATTAGTATCTAATACTATTTAACATTTAGTTTTATTTTCAAAAAAATTAAAAAAATAATAATAAACATTAAAATTAAATAATTTTTTAAAAGGAAAATCATAAAATATTTATTTAATTAACTCAAAACCATTACAAATTCTATTAAATTGATAATCTATTACAAAATAAATCTAAGAGGTTAAAAATAAAAATAAAAACAAAAAAAAGGTTAAAAAAGTAATTAAAAAGGTCTAAATATGAAAAAATAAAAATTGAGAGGCTATAAATGTTAAAAATATAAAAAATAGAACATATGACGTAAATTCCTCTAAATAAATTACGTTGAAATAGTATTTCATATTAGTTTTCTTCCTTTTTTTTCTTTTTCTTTTTAATTTAAAATTAATGCTCAAAAAAAAAATCTACTCATTTTAAGGACTCATCTTGCATTCAAAAATTAACTCTTTATTATTGTTCCCAACAATTCAATTCCAATTAACAATATAAGTTTATTTACACTAAATTAAGATATAATTTTCTCCAATAAATTAATAGATATGATTAATAAAAGGAAAACTTTATATATAATATGGGAGTTGCTGACTTTGGAATTCTATCTTAAGAATCTTTTCATGCTCGAAGACTCAGCTTCAAACATTTAAACCACTAATTAGCTAATAAGATGGTCCACCAATTTAATAATTCAATCTCAAGATCATTAATTTTATATTAAGAACTTAGCTTGAAACACTTAACTAAAAACATTGAACCAATGGTTGGATTATGTTAATAATTAATTGTTCAAAAATCATAGACACTCAATTTTAAACAAACATTATAAGTAGTCAGAGACTGTGCAAAGCTCAAGACACCATAAAATTTCTTTAATTAGTTTTAAGCCATTCAAGGTTTAATGACAGATTAACATATATTAACCAATAACCTTTGGCTCAAATCTTTGTGTCAAGCTCTCTATTCAAAACAATTAGCTCCCTTAATTATATCATTAGCGTTAATTATGCATTAAGAAAGGGGAATATAAGACTTGTAGGCAGATAGGGGAATCCGGCTAAAGTGTGTCTCTTGGCTAGGAATAATAAATAAATAAAATAATTTGAAGTTGGCATATTCCAAACATCTTCTTTATGGTAATTAATTTTAATTTAATTTCAAAGATAGAATAATAATATAATATATATTTTTTTGAGAATAAATATTTTAGATAAATAGAACTATGTAGGACAAAATGGTTTTCCCCTAATGCTCCACCAAAATCTAGTGGAATAGTACCATATCTGCCTTAGTGGCATCTGTTTTTCCTAGGGGAAAATGACATGCACCAAATTGTTTCAAAGAATTAAAAGCCTTATTGTAACAGGCTAATTACAGTGAAATTTTTTATTGAGGTTGAGAACTATTTTTGAAGAAAATTAAAAAAAAAATCTTTCAAGAATTTGTTTAGTATTAAAATTGAATTTGTTTTTTCCGAAAAAATATAATTTTAGATGTTATTAGAAAAATTATTATAAATCAACAAGTTTTTTATTTAGTGGTATTAAAGTCATTTCTAGTACTAAAAGGTCTAGAATCTGAGACTTTGAGTCTTAGAGGAGTTTGATAATTTCAATCAGTTTTTAAAATTAAAATTTTCAGCACTTAATCATTTTTAAATTATTTGATAACGTTTATCTTAAAAATTTCAATTAAGTTAAAAATTAATTTATAAAATGATAAGTCAAAATTTTTAATTTAAAATTTACACTAAATACAATAAGTGATTAAATTTTTAAATATTTTTACAATTTAAAAGTTATATCACTTATTTTATTCATTACTTAAATTTCAGTTTTATTAAACACCACCTTAGTCAAAGCCAAATTTACGTAAACTAAATTATTACTACATTCGTCTTATTTTATTTGGGACATTTTTTTTTCATAAAATTTAAGAGTGCATTAAATAGTATGTTATTTTTTCTTTTATATTTTTTATTAAATACAATTTTATATGAACTTTATGAGAAAAAAGTTGAATCAATATTTAAGGACAAAATATGTATAAAAAGGAAAAAAATATTAAAAATATAAATGGGACATCCAAAAAAAAAAATATTCCAAACAAGATGAGATGGAGGGAGTAGAACCTTATTTAATTATTTTGAAATTCTTATAACTACAACATGTGAAATTCAGCTTAAAAATAAATTTTAATGATCTATAATTAATATTTTTAATATAGCACTTTTTTTTCAAAACGATTCTCAAACAAAATATCATAAAAAAAATAGTTTGAATTACTATTTTCAAATTTTGTAATTAAAATATATCAAATTTATCTTTAAAATTATTTTTAATATATCAAATTTATCTTTAACATTGTGTTTTTATGAACAATAGTTTCAATAGTGTAGTTGACAAATGTATTTGCTTCACTTTATCACCAAAACTTTGATTTTAAGGTTATATTAATTATAAGGGATGGATTGCTGCACTTATGAATTTTATTTTTGGTATAAATTATTTGTCTTTTTTAAATTAAGAATTTACTTTAAGAATATTGAAAAAAAATTATGATACCATTTTATTACATTAAAAAGAGTTACACTAATGAATTTTTTATTCAAGTAGTATTGAAATCTATTTTAGGGATGAAAGGTCGCAATTTTAAATTTCAATTAAAATTTTAATTAAATTTATATAAAAGAAGAAGATTGCCATATTGTTTCTAAAGTCACAACCTATATATTCTTTTCTTAGTCATGATTATTACAAAACCTTCAAGTTGATCAATAGCATCCATCAAACATAAATTTTCTTTCATCATTATATTCTTAAAGAATAGAGCATTTTCTTTATGGTAAGAATGTCAAACATGAACAGGAAAACAAATAGAATGAAAGTGAAGGAATCACACAGTCATTTGATTATGACTACTAAGGTTTTATGCACTAATTGAGAGCCCATTTGGATAGCAATTGCAATTTTGTCTTGTGGATGCTATTATTATTATAATTATAATAATAGCAAATTATATATTTAATTTGGTGCTTAATTATTAATTATTATCTCCTTAATTAATTTTGGAAGGTCTGCTAAGTATCTTGCATGTTCCTTTTGAAAAATATTATAATTCCACTGTGTGCCTTGACATCATAATGTATAAACTCTCTAGCCACATAAAGATGACCAAGAGTCTTATTTTCAAACCATATTTTTAAAAAAGTAAAATTGTTTAAGATACCTACTTTTTATCATCTCTAAACTTTCATACACACATGTATTGGAATTCATTTGCATAAAATCAATTAATTTGTGTAAATATTATATTAAAGTTTATAGACCTATATATACATGTGCTTATAAGTGAGCAAGTGTTAAAATTCAATTACACAAAATCAATTAGCTTATACTAACTTCAACACTCATTTACTTATAAATCCTCTATATATTTTCCAACACAATTTTTATCTAAAATTATATTTTTTCTCAATATTCTCTAATCACATTGATCAAATATTAAAATACAATAAAAATCATATTTTATTTGAAAATTATTTTAAATTATAAATAGATTTATTTTCTTTAAACAAACTTAATAATTGCCTCAATATGTATCAACTACAAACTTCCACAACAACCAAGAACTCAAATTTTCTTACTTCGAATATTCAAATAGAATATGACACTTTCATGTAGGAATGAGCAGGAAATTCTATCAAAGGAAAGAAAAATTGAAATAATTTTTAGAATTATAAAATTATAAGTTCTAATCCAATCAAAATCTAATTAATTACAAAAAATAAAATAAAATAAAATAAAAAAGTTACTTCTAAAATAGAAAACATCATTTTCAAGTGAATCGTCTTAGTTTCAACTTTCAAGTTAATCCAAACTAATTTAGTTGGTTTTTCACTCTTACAAAAGTGGAGACCAAAGGATTTCTAATTCAAATTCTTAAATCCATCATTTACAGTGAAAATTTAATAAATATTTGGATTTTTCTAATAAGTGCATTTAAAGTACTAGTTTATAATATGGTTCATATAAGATTAAATAAATTAATTTAAAAATGAATTAGATGAGAGAAAAGTGAAATTTTTATTTTATCACTTGAAAGTTGTATTTAGGCTAAATGATCCTAAAAATTACTAAATTTTGAGAGTTTTTCTAATATGACCACCAAACTTCAATTTGATGCAAGCGAATATTTAAAGTTTTTTTTTTTTTTTTTAATCAGAGGTCACTTGAGAGTTTCCGGCCAAAATTCCACTGGAGTAGGTGACATAGCATGACACGTCACCCCAGCCATCTGACTTAGCACTATAATAACCTGGAATATTGTTACTTGTAATTTGTTAAAATGTTTATCATGCATGTATAGACATTGTACTATTGTTCCATGTATTACAAGTATGTTTAAGATGTGAAAAATTTAAAACTCAAGTTTAAAGATTTTATCTGTCGAGGACGAGTTTCGATGACGAATAGCGAGAATGAGCTTTGATGACAAGGCAAAGCTTTGATAGAAAGGATGAGGTTTGATTACGAAGATGAAACTTTGTTGGTGAGGACTAGCTTCACTGACAAGGATGAAGGCTCGATGAATAGATATACTAGTTAATGAGATAGATAAGTTCGATATAAGAAAAGTGAAAGGCTTCGATGATGAAGATGAGGACGAGCTCGATACAAAGAAGCGAGCTGAGAAGCTTGGTATCGAAGACAAGGACGAAAACGAGAACGAGTTCGATATTAGAGAAACGAGTGGGAAGCTCGGTATAAGAGAAGCGAGCTGAGGAGCTTGATACAAGGGAGACGAGTTAAGAAGCTCGGTATCGAGACTGATGGATGCCTGTATAGATATGCAAATTGAGTTGAGAGACTTGATGTCGAATAATGTTGTGTAGTAACAAGTTGCATTAGAAATTGCATGAGAATTTGGCAGTGACTAACACATCCAGAGAACACGCTCGTGTTACCTTGAAAGCTAACAGTAAACAGTAAGTCAACCAAAATGACATCCAGAATGTACCAAAAGAATCTTAGTCAGCTAAGAAAAACTACCAACACCTACTTCGGTAGTGAAGTAGGTAGTTGATTGTCCTTGTTTCTATCCTAAAACTTGAAATTAAACTCCATGACCGCCCCTGCACCAGAATACACAAAAATAATTAAAAAGCTCAAGTTAAACTTCTTATACAGTTGAGAAAGAAAGCCCACCCGATTGCTCAAGGTTAAGAAAAATAATATGGTTTATCACACCGAGTGCCTTAAAAATTATATAGTTCTTTAGACAATAACTATTTTCTTTATTTCCTACCATAAAAGCTTAATATAACAAGGTAATTTCATATTTAAATTAGCTAAGGATGTAATTAATATTTATAAGTTATTAACATAAGCAAATAAAGCTTAATTTAAATAGTTACAAAACTTTAATAAGTTAAGCACAAGTAATGAAAGAAATAAATGTGCTTTATTTCATGCATAGTGGTGTATATAGCTACAATACCCAGCTCCCTGATGACAAGGTACCCAGCTTGCTGATGATGAAGTTCCCAGCTCAATGATGACAAAGTGCTTGAGTGAAGGAGGAGACGAATTAAGTAAAAATGAAGTAGACCTAAGGAGGACGAGGATGGGTAGCTAATCTGGTAAGAACTTTTAAAACATGTTAACTTTTGGACAGAGATAATGATTACCCAAAGCCATAATTTTAGTCCTCAAACATTTGCTTTTTAATCAATCTGTTAGTTAATGATCAGTATGTCCCCCCACTAAGAAATTTTTTATAGTATTTTATTGAACTTCTTAGCAAGCAAGTTAATAGTACTAGTATCTATCAATATTTAAGGAGGTAGTGTCATTTTTCTTAGGATTTAATTTCTTGTTTTATGAAGAAGTCTTAAACTTGAAAGATATATTAACTAACAGATAACTGATAATCTGAGTAAGTGATATTGTTAAAGATTCATCGTCTAAAGGTTGATGATCTCTTAAGGTAAGTTATTAGATGCATAATAATTGTTGATTTGTTTAAATACTTCCTTATTATGATTGCTTTCTAGCTTTTGAATCTTAAAAGGTATATGGAAACTACTTGAGTAAATGCTTATTTATGTTCTTGATTAACCATTGATGATTAATAATGAGGACATTAGACGAACCAAGTTTGTTTATATATTCCTACCAAGCTCATTTTTAACCTAAGCCACATGTGGCAGAACGCCTATGCTAATGGGAGAAAGACCATTAGGCCGTGTGCACCGGTAACTCGACTAATAGAGTCAGAATATTAGTGTCCTACCTGGGGAGGGCAAATTACCCTAGGCGTATACTCGGCCAAATATACGAAGTAGGGAGAAGTTACTGCCTTGATGAATTACGATGGTTCATAGGGTTTGTGGTGCAGTTCTGCCTATGTTCCGCCGATGGATATGGTTATGATGTAATGATTGTTCTGTCATGATGGATAGCCATTTGGTGTCTATTCTTTCTTAGCACGATATGTTTCTTGTTATTACCCAAGTGTTATTTTCTATGTTAATACCGAACCATTATTGTATATACTTCCTTTTAAATTATGCATTTTATACCTTACTGAGTTGACGGCTCACAACATCGTTTATACTTTCAGGTGATTTAGTAGAAGAAGTATTAGAAAGAGGGAACTGAGCTTCATATTTCCTTCCCCTTTAAAGCTGCAATATATGTATTATTCTCTAAGAAAGAATTTTTGTTCTGTAATTGTATTATCCTTTAGTAAGAGTCCTGTAGTTAAGTCATAAACATTGCAAGGAACTTAGTAATGATCTCCATAGGTTATGGTATTAATTAGTTGTATAATTGAATATGATGTTTAAGTTTATATATATATAAATTACTAAGTTTTTTTAAATGATAATTTTTTTTTTTTTTATGTGATGGGTTCTTCGTGATGATTGGTGGCCTTGAGCTATCCCATATCCTAGGACCGTTGTGACTCTTTTGGGCAGGTCGTGATAGAGGTGGTATCAAAACCTTAGGTTGCAATAGAAATGAAATTTTGATAATGGATCTATAAATTATAAAAGGAAATAAATGTGTAGGAAGGACTACAAGGCTATAGGATTCCTTCTCATCATTATAGTCTTCATTGGTTTATAGATCAACGTATTGCGATATTGTGAACGCTTAATTTTCAACCCTGCAGCTCGATGATGAGAAACAATTTGTTTATGCTTGGAGGTTGGTTAACACTGCAATTTTTGGGTTAAATTGAAAAGATTTTTGGACTTAATTGAAAATGATTTGATTTGAAGTTCAATTGAAATTTTTTGGCTTTAATGTATTAAATCCTTGAAATTTAAAGGTTTAAAATGAATTTTAAAAAATTATATTTTGATCCCCAGAAGTCGACAAAATTGTATTTTTGCCCCAAGAGTGGAGTCAGACCTATTTTGTGTTGCCACCCAAGGCAGTGGGGGTGTGGTCCCCCTACGTGCCCACCCCTTTGGGGGGGCCACTGCCTTAGGCCGTGCCCAAAGCAGTGGGCACATGGCCCACCCACGAGCCCTTGAGTGTTGACAGACCATTTTTCTAATCTTTTTCAAGTATTTTGAATTTTAAAATATTTTAACCACCCCAATCCCTCAGAATCTGTTCTAAGAGGATTTGGGAGGAGGAAAAATCATTTTAAAATAAATTTTATTTGAAAGAAATGAAAAAGAAAAAGAAAAAGAAAAAGAAAAAGAAAAAGAAAAAGAAAATCAATTGAAAAACCCTAAAAATTGAAATGTTCATATAAAAGGGAAAATTATCCATTTTAAGGGGGGGGGGGGGGGGGGGGGTGGGGGGGGGGGGGGGGGGGGGGGGGGGGGGGGGAGGCCATTTTTTCTGGTCTAAAAAACCATTTCTTCTCTGAACTTCTAAAACTCTCTCTAGACTTCTCTAGACTTAGGGGAATTACCCTTTTAAAATAAAAGAGAAAAGACAAAAACAAAGAAACAAAAGATTAAACTCAAAAAACCTAAGAACCATTGTGAACCAAGAACAAGCAAGAACAATAAAGAGGTATGCTTTGATTCATTCTACCTGATGGTTAATTCTCACCTACCAAGGACTCCCATTACATCAAATCCTTTAATGGATTTGATTTAGCCAAGGGATAGATAGTTTAGAGGAGGATTTTTAATTAAATTTCAATTATTACTATTATTTGCATATTTATGTGTTCATGTTCATAATTATTTGCAATTCAATTTGATTTGATGTTTTTATGTTAATTTAATGTCACATCCCAACTTTGAGATGTGACAGTCCTAGGGTACAAGGAGACATAAAGTCATCAAAACCCGTATAATCCAACTATACTACTAATCTAATATCAAATGGACAACATAACAACTATAACAATGACTTTTCCCCAAGATCACAATCTATAGAAAAGACACTTCTAATATTTCTCATCACTACTACAATGAATTCTCATGCATACGCTTCCAATACCATTCACATAAATCAAGTTTATTTATACATATGTCTCAAACTACATGTCTATCATTTACATAATTATCATTTTTATATCTCAAACCAAGTTCTAAGGTTAACCATTATCTACCATATACATTACTAAATAAAAGTGTCTCCATCACACACATGGAACTCTAAATATGCTTACATTCATACACATATGAACATTACAAAATCAAGGAATTACTGTCCAAAAGTCAATCCTCGAGAGAAGCAAAAATACTTGAGGAACCCTTGCTCAAGATCCATTACTCTCATGAAGAACATTAACCACAAACTAGTGAGAATTCTCAATAAGTAAAGAATATACTATCACAAATTGTATAGCTTGGTGTTCAAAGATAGCTTGCAATAATGACATTGGCTTATACATATGCTTATAAAAAATGGAAATAATGGATATCCAATAACATGTAACACATTTGAATTTAGGAATGAATATAAAATTTAGTAGAAATCAACTAGTTAGGAGCGGTGGGCTCCCCTCATGAAATAAAATAATAAGGAGCAAAGACTTTATTAAGCAATACTCCAATCATCACATGTAAAGTCATAAAACTGATCAGGTTTTATGGCTAGGACCATGACCCTTCCTAGTTAAGGCTTGGATGCATGTACCACATCCGCAGGTTTTTTGTGTGCACACAATCTGATTATTACCCACATAATTCAGAGATTTCTGCTTAAAGACACAAATTTCTCATATAAGAATTCAAATGACATATCAAATACAATGTCTCATGATTTTCACATAAGAAAACTCCAATGGATCAATGATTCTCAATTGGAGTTACCAATGAACTTATTAGTAAGATATCAATAATTCAAGTATAAAATGTTCATTAACTCAATGTAGAGAGTATCAATGTCAAATGAAATGGGACTTCAATAAACACATAATATAGGATTCCAACGACAAATTTGGAATATAACAATGAACAAATAATAGAACACCAATGGTTGGATGAATCGAAATTTTTAAGGTTACATGTTAAAGGTGGTTTACAAGGAAATTTGGTTCATGATTTCAAAACACAACAATAATAGTATATTTTTCACTCATCTTATACAAGATTACTTATATTCTCTTATAGCCCTCCTTCACATCATACAAAAGGGTTGGCAATCTTCATTTTCTTCATTCCCCTTTTGACTTGCTCTAGTTTCTACAAACAATATATATATACATATAAATGGACTCATTTAATACTCAATCCTAACTTACAAATGTAAATAATTCCATCTAATAGCAAAAATTGAACTTAAATTCAAATTATAACTTTGATTCTCTTCTAACTACAATCTTATCAACAATCATATAATAAAAAGCATAATCAAACTCATAAATCACATATAAACTCATCTACTTATGAAATCTCAACTTAAAGCCCATATAATAATTCAATTCATATCCAAACTTAACTCAAAATTAACTTAAAAAGCCTAGGTAAACATTACCTTATCATTTGAATTGATATACAAGAAGAACAACTCTTGAAGCAAAAATCTCAAATTCTATCTTTCTTAAAGAAAATTTGAAGGATTAGCTACGAAGAATTTTTGAATTGAGAGAGAAAGATAAAGGATGAAGAAAATGAAGAAATATAAGTGTTTAGAGTCAAAAGTTTGGTGGTTGGGTGACGATTATCAAGTAAGAAGGGTAGTTGAGCATTAAATGCTCAAAATCTAGCCCTTTAATTTTCAGACAGCAAGGGTGTTAGGGTGTGCGGCCATGCAAATTCAATATGCATGGCCATGCACTTTAATTTCAATTCTGTGTGTTAGGTGGCACGACCGTGTAAGTCTAATGTGCATGGCCATGCACCTCAATTCCACTTCTGTTTCTTTCTTCTTTTTTTTTTTTTATCCATTTCTCTTCTAATTTGACTTCTAACTTTCCAATCTAATCCCTAGCCCAATCACACTTACATTTACCCAATTTGCAATCATTTTAAATTAATCCTTCACTCCATTCCCACATTAATAAGGCAATTTACTTGAAAATTTTCAATTAACACTTATACACACAACAAAAGTTCATTGCATATATCTACTCATATTCTAATCGCATATACCACTTATAATACATGATCATATAAAGCATAGATACATATGACTAATAGAAGGTTGGGGCCTTAAATTCTCCCCCCTAATTAAAATTCATCCTCAAATTTTAAAGAATTAGAGCACTTACATGATTTAGGTTTGAAAAAGGTAGGGATATCTACTATGCATATCTGATTCAGTCTCCCAAGTTCACTCATCTACATTGTGATTTCTCCATTGTACTTTGACTATAGCTATTTCCTTTTTCCTCAACTTCTTTACTTGTCTATCAATTCTGGCAATTGGAGTTTCTTCATATGATAAGTCTTCATTCACTTCTATGGCTTGAGGTTGAAGAGCATGTGATGGATCTAGTAGATATTTTCTCAACATAGACACATGGAAAATCGGATGTACATGGGCTAATTGTGGTGGAAGAGCTAGTTTATAGGAAACATTACCAACTCTATCCAAGATCTCAAATGACCAAATGTACCTTGGAGAAAGTTTACCCTTCTTACCAAACTGCATCACACTTTTCATATTGGATACCTTAAGGAAAACATGATCCCCTATTGAAAAGTGAATATCCTTCCTCTTTAGATATGCATAACTATTTTGTCTATTGAAGGTTGTTTTCAATCTTTCTCGAATAAATGACACTTTCTCTATTGTCTCTTTGATTAAGTCAGGTCCTTCTATATGCTTATCTCCCACTTCCATCCAACACACTGGTGATCTATATTTTCTTCCATATAAAGTTTTATATGGTGCCATACCAATGATGGAACGGTAACTATTATTGTATGCAAATTCAATCAAAGGAAGATATTTGTCCCAATTTTCACCAAAGTCCAATACACACATCCGTAGCATATCTTTTAGGGTCTAAATAGTTCATTTTGACTGTCCATTTGTTTGTGGATGGAAGGTTGTACTAAAATCTAACTATGTACCCAATGCTTCATGCAACTTCTGCCAAAATCTAGAGGTAAACTTAGAACCTCTATAAAAAATAATGGATACTGGCACATTATGTAGACATACTATCTTATTTAAGTACAATTGAGTATATTGGGCTACTGAATAGGTAGTTTTCACTTCTAGGAAATGAGTTGACTTTGTCAATCCATCCACAATTATCCAGATTGAGTCATATCCCTTAAAAAAATTTGGTAAACCCACAACAAATCCATGGTAACTCGTTCCCATTTCCATTTTGTCAGTTTGATCTCTTGCAATAATCTTGAAGGCTTCTGAAGCTCAAACTTGACCTGTTGACATGTCAAGCATGAAAATACAAATTTGGCTATATCCTTCTTTATTTCTGGCCACCAATAACAACTTTTCACATCATGGTACATTTTGGTTGCACCAGATGAATACTATAAAGAGTCTGGTGCATTTCTTTTGAAATTCTCTCTCTCAACCCATCTACATTTGGCACACATAACCGATGACCATATTGCAACACATCATCTTTCAATTCAAACCTTGGTGCATGGCCTACTTGTACTTCCCCTTTCAATTTAACAAATTGAGGATCTTCATCTTGTAAAGCCTTGATTTCATCTATCAACTTAGGCCTCACTTGAAAATATGCAATGAGAACTTGAGATTCAGAAATCTCAAATTGTAACCCTTTGTTAAACAAGTCTTTCAACTCCTTCACTAATGGGCTCTTCTTTACTAAAAGTTAAGCCAAACTACACATTGACTTCCTACTCAATGCATCAACTACTACATTAGCTTTGCCTGGGTGATACAGGATCTGAAAATCATAGTCTTTGAGTAATTCCACACATCTCCTTTGCCTCAAATTAATATCCTTCTGTTGTAGGATGTATTAGAGAATCTTATGATCATTGTAAATTTCACTATAAAGGTAATGTCTCCATATCTTGAGTGCAAATATTACTGATGCCATCTCTAAGTCATGCGTAGGATAGTTCACTTCATGTTTTTTTAACTGCCTTAATGCATATGCAATCACCTTTCCATTCTGCATGATAACACATCTAAGTCCCACTCTTGAAGCATCAAAGTAGATAGCAAAACCACCTGACCCTTCTGGTAAAGCAGGCACTAGAGCTGTAATGAGAGAAGATTTAACGTTCTGAAAGCTCTCTTCACAAGCTACATCCTAATTAAACTTCACCTGCTTTCTTGTTAATTTGGTCAAGGTGAGGCTATCTTGGAGAAATCCTTGACAAATCTCCTATAGTAACCTGCCATACCAAGGAAACTTTGAATCTCCATCACATTTGTAGGCTGAGGCTAATTGGACACAGCTTCAATCTTCTTGGGGTCTACTTGAATACCTTTCTTACTTACAATATGCCCTAAGAAACACACACGATCCAGCCAAAATTCACATTTTGATAATTTGGCATACAATTTGTGCTCTCTCAGGATTTGCAACACTACTCTTAAGTGTTCTTCATATTCTTCTTTGCTTCTAGAATAGATAAAGATGTCATCTATAAAAGCAATGACAAACTTATCTAGAAAAGGCTTGAACACCCTATTCATCATATCCATAAATGCAGCAGGGGCATTGGTCAATCCAAATAGCAGCATAGTAAATTCATAGTGACCTTATCGAGTCCTAAAAGCAGTCTTACATATATATTCATTCCGGATTCTAAGTTGATGATAGCCTGATCTGAGATCAATTTTAGAAAAATAATTGGCTCTTTGTAATTGATCAAATAGATCATCTATTCTTGGAAGAGGATACTTGTTCTTCACAGTTATCTTATTCGACTGTCTATAATCAATGCACAATTGAAGTGAACCATCCTTCTTTTTTACAAAAAGGACTGGTGCACCCCAAGGTGAACTGCTAGGCCTGATGAACCCCTTATCTAACAAATATTGCAACTGCACTTTCAATTCTCTCAATTTTGTAGGTGTCATACGATACAGAGAAATATAAATAGGCTGTGTGCCTAGAAAGAGCTCAATATTAAACTTGATCTCCCTCTCAGGTGGCAATCTAGGTAATTTCTCTAGAAACACATCTGGAAACTCATTGACTATTAGTATCTCATTCAATTCACTAGAAGTCCCCCTAGTATCAATCACATATGCTAAATATCTCTGACACCCCTTCCTTAAGAGCCTTCTAGCTCCAACAATTGATATGAGGTTAGAAGCATCACTCCTATCCCCTTCGTAAACAAACTCATTCTCACCTTCTTCTTTGAACACAATTTTTTTCTCATAACAATCTATATGTACATGATGAATAGAAAGCCAATCCATACCAAGTATCATGTCAAATTTCAACACATATAATTCAATCAGATCAACAGGAAGTCTCCTATGCTCAATATCTACCATGCATGTCTTATACACATATTGCACTTCAATGGTTTCACCTAATGGTGTAGTGGCAGCTAATGGAATATTCAAAAGCTCTCTATCCATACTCAATTTGTTAGTAAAACTAGGAGACACAAATGAGTGCATAGCACCAGAATCAAATAAAATCCTAGCTTGCTTACTCAGGATAGAGATGATACCTGTCACTGCAATGTTAGATGCTCGTGCTTCCTATTGATTTACTGCAAGTATTATGCCTATTGCTCTTCCTTCAGGCGTTTGACTAGTCCCAAATTTTTTCCCTTGTCCTCTTCCTCTGCCACTTGAACCCCTATTCTCTTGTCTATTCATCTAAACTGTAGGCTGTGATGAGGCAGGTGCAGCCTATTGCTCTCCCTATAATAGGCAATTTCTGATAAAGTGGCCCATTTGACCACATTTAAGATAGGCTCCCGTAGTTCTACATACCCCTTCATGTCCTTTACCACAAATAGAGCAGATAGGATTTGTGTATCCCTATTATTCAGGCCTAGATGTATTCTATGTAGGCCTTGAGGTCTAAGTTACAGAAACACTTCTGGTTTGGCCTTGACCTCTTCATTGGCCTCCCATTCTAGATGGATTTTGAACTGTAGTTGAAATTGAATACTCTGAAGCCCTCATATGTGAACTGCTTCCTTCACCCCTTACCTTGACCCCATTAGCCTTTAAGCTTGTTCTTGGATTTCTGCTCTCTTTCAGCTTTCTCTGCTTTATGCCTTGTTTCCATCATTTTAGACTTATCAATTAACTTGGCCATTGAGATGAAATCAGTGGAAATTGTGGCATTATAGAAAGGTGTAATTAAACCATTCTGGAACCTTTCAATCTGACTTGCTTTAGTAGGAACGATGTGGGGAGCAAATTTACTTAGTCGTTTAAACTCCTTAGCATATTTAGAAACTGACATTCCAACCTTCTACTTAAGTTGCTCAAATTGTAGAACGTTATTTTGCCTCTCCCCCTTAGAAAGAAATTGGTCCAACATCTCTTGCTTGAATGTTGCCCAAGTGGGCAAATCATCACCATTTAATTTGTCTTCTACGCTTCTTTGAAACCAATCCCATGCTTCTTTCTTCAATTGAAAGCCTACCAACTCAATCACCTTCACATTTGAATATGGTAACCTTTGGACCAGTTTATCCATCTTTTCTAAGAAATCTTGAGGCTCCTCTCCTTCCTCCCTTTTGAATTCTGGTGGTTTGAACCTCCTAAAATCTTGAATGGAGACTCCCTCATCTTTCAACATTCTTCTTTCCATCCTTCTAGGTGTATGCACATGTGGAGGATGAGTTCTTCCCTTAGAGCTCGATTTTCTTCTCTTAATTCCCTTATCTCTTGCCTCAAAAGTCTAATATTATCCAATAGAGGAGGTGGTGGTATATGCTCATCCTCTTTTTGTACTTTTCTTCTAGCTCTTGGTCTCTCTTCTTGAATAGATGCAGCATCTGGTGCTACTCTCCTTCCGAGACGAGGTGGTCCCCTTATAGGACATCATCTCTCTTCTAAGAGGCATATCAATCTATAAAACAAACACATATATAAGAGGATTTAGCACATAACAGATAACACAGATCTAAGCACATAATTGAAGACTTCAAATGACAAGAAGGGATATTCCTATACTTCATGTGTGTTACATTTATCTTATGGCCTATATAGTCTAATGATGTGCCGAAATGAACACTAATAACTGCAAGTGCACAGGTCGTTATCAAGTAATAAAATAGTGAGTATGAGTATCGTCTCCACGAGGAATGCTTACAATTACTAGCGCAAATTTTGACTATTGTCTAGTGAATAATCAATTTAAGATAATTAAAACTAAAACTAAAACTAAACTAAAAGGTGAGAAGATTGAAAGATATAAATAATAATAAAATTATCAAGATACGAATCCCCCTAGCCTATCATGAATATCATGAACAATGAATTTTATTAACCATACAGTCCATTGAATTGGTGTTCCACTAATTTAGACTAAAATCTCTCTCGAGCGATTTAATCCCTAATTCCTAAGTAGAGTGCAAGGAATCTCTTCTCAAACACAATTAAATAAGTCATGCATTAAGAATAAGGAACAATAAACTAAAGGATTTTGTAGGTCTATCTCTAGCACCCCAATCAATCCTTAATTCCTATGGGTGATCAATCCATATTAAGGTATTTCTACTCAATTAACATGGAAACTATATCTAATTAACAAGCTAGCAATTGTTAATTAGAATAAAAGAGATTAATCATAGAAATAAGACAATCAAAGATAAAATTAATCAAAATTGAAATTATTCAATCCATTCAATCAATAACTAGGGTTCATCAATATCTAAATAGAAAACAATTAGTTCATAATAGAAATTAAAGATAAAAAATATAAGAGAGAAGAAATAAGAAAACTGAAACCATCCATGGATGATGTGCAGAAATTTCCTCCTCCAATCCTTGATTTCCTACTTTAAATCTACACAAATATGGATCTTTAATCTTTAATTTACAATTCAATCTCTCTAAAATTAAAGTTCCTAAACTATCTAAGACCCTAAAAGAGCCTAAAATTCCTAGCCAAAAGGCTAGGGTTTCAAAACTCGCAAAAGCTCTCCCTTTTTCATTCCTGCAGAAATCGTGTTTTTATCTTATAAAATCAAGTTGGTACACCCAGGATTTTGATGGTATGCCCATACCAACATGGGCATACCATCAATTGAAGCTTCTGTGTCAAATTTTGCAATTTGGTACGCCCAGGATTTTAAATGGTACGGGCGTACCAAACCATTTCAATTCTGTCTTCATAGTATGCCCGTAACTTTTCTGGGAGTACCTTTTTAAGGAAACATAATTAGGCTTTTGTTTCTTCATAACATTTGTATATCTTTTTCTTAGCTTTCCAACGACACCTAATTTGCCTCAATCAGACATTTTTAGCTCAATTTATGCTCAAAAAACTCCAAGATGTTCAAAGTTATCAATACAGCAACTTTGCATTCGATCTTCAAAATGTTTCTTCAATTCTCTTCCAAAATGCCTCAAATTTGTGTCCTGGCTTCATGATTTTAATAACTTTGATTCATGGCCTCCTAGAACATGAAATGTCTATAAACAAACTTTGAAAAAACACTAAATAAAATAAATCAAACTCAATTTAAGGATAAAATACATTAAGAACAAAGGGTAAAATGTATTCAATTAAGCACTTATCACATACCACTCATAATGTCCATTGTAGATGATCTCCATCACATAGTAGCAAAAGGACATTGAATTATAGAGTGATGAATGGATTTTAGAGCATTGTTACAAACTAGGTAGATCAAATCAATGTCTATATGTCTCAAATTCAGTAAGTCCTTGGTTGGAAGGCATTGGTTACAAGCTCTCCAGACCAGGTTCTTTACCCTTGGAGGAACTTTGAGAGACCATAACTTGTTCCATAAGTCAACAAAAGAGAAAGGATTTAATGTGGCTAATTAGCTAGTAAGATGCCTATATGCACTTTTTACTGTATACTCCCTATTTTTATCAAATTGCCAATACACCTTATCTGCCTGAGGAGCTATACTGAGAGGAATTTGATAAATGAGTGCCCTGTCTCTTTCATCAAAGAGGTCATCAATTACATCCTTATCCCATGAGCATTCTTCCACCTTCATGAGATTGTTGACTATTGCAGCAGTAAGTTCTGGCACCCATTGAGTTTGAATCCACACATTTTCTAAACTGGGTAGTCATGGTTCAGACCAAATGTTGATGCGTTGTCTGTTTCCCACTCTCCATCGAATACCATTATAGAGTAAAGGCTAGGTAACTAGTATGCTACGCCATATAAAACTGGGATTATTCCTTATTTTGGCATTCACAAAAGTAGTGTTGGGATAGTAACTGTTGCACTTAAATTTGATCTAGTATAAGCTCAAACAAATTTAAATACTCGCAAGTGAACGAATCGTATCGCAAATAGCAATGAGTTCACCCCGAGGTCGATCTCTCGCGAAGTTGAGAAAATATACCTAGACGCAATTATAATTAACTTAT
>CATKHJ010047313.1:0-44391 GCA_949750685.1 Vernicia montana
GGACTCCAATAGAGAGTAAAGCAACACTCCAAACAAACACTTTCCCAAATGCCATAACCCTCTGCCTTTTTACTTCTTCATACTTCTCCTTCTCCAATCTCTCTGTTTTCCTCAATAGACTGTTAATCACATTCTTGGCCCGCTTTGGAAACTCAGGATCCACCCACACAAAGAAACGACATTTGCCCTTTGGAGTCTACAGAAATCGAAAAAAAAAATTAGCCAAATTCAACTCTCAAACACAATTACAACATGCAACAGAATAAACAATCATAAATCACTCACCCTGCAATTGGGACAGCCATAAAAACGCCTCCCTGGATTTACCACTATCCAAGAGGGGCTTAGGGGAGCTTCCTCACCACATTCACAGATGGGCTGGCCAAAAGCAGTTAGATAGTTTGCAACAATATCGAGATCTTGTGATTCCATCTTCTTCATCTTCCACGAACAGATTTAACAAAGGTAAAAGCGAATTTTTTTTTCAAGTTTCTATTGTGATTTCTGTCACAATCGTAAAAGGGCCATGGAATTTATAGAAAGGGAAAGCAAATTATTGTTAGGAACCACGCGCATGGGGAGATGAAGATTGTGATGTAAAATTTTTTAATTCAAAATTGCTTAGGTGGCGTGCTGAGTGTGTAGCCGTTAGTTTTAACTGAGAGAATTGACAGAAGGATTTTAATATGCACATCCAACGAAATTCAATGATTTTTATGAAGTCAAAATTATTTGGAGGTCCAAAGTGTGCGTAGACCGAAAATTAGAGGACCATGTATGAAATTAAATCACTAAAACAACAAAACGATATGAGTGTTTTAACTTTTAATTTTAAATAAACAAATAAAGCTAAAAATAATAAATAAATAAAGCTAGAAAGAGTCGTGTCGTGTCCCTAACCTCTTGAGATAACTTTTGCAAAAGCCAGACCCTTTCTCTTCTTCAACTTCAAGCCCTCGTTTCTTCAAAAGTTTGAAGTTTTGGAAGGAAAAAGAAGGAAATTTTGAAGATTTATTGTTTTGAATTTTCAGAAGTCAGGTTCATTATTGTTCTAAATCCCTCTATAATTTCTTTTTTGTTTGTTTGTTTGTTTCACTTTACTCTGAAATTTCTCTCCTTTTTTTTTCATATCTGTTTTAACTACACAACGCCTAAAGAATCTATCAGTACACTTTTCTTGACGGCCGTTTCGCCTTGAATTGTCCGTACCGGTTGAATCGTGACCGATTCGCTTGCGGTTTCAAAATTCTGGGTACCCAAAAACCGTTACAAATCGGCCCCTACCCAGTTCAGTTGATTTGCTTTAGAAGTTAAATTTATAACTAATTAGAAATTATTCTGTTGCAGATGAATTTATAATTATGGGTCCTGACTTGGAGAAATCAAAAATGGGTAATGAAGTTTTGGGTAGTAAAGAAATTGGAATTGTATCCCAAGTGAAATGTATGAGTAGTTATGAGGACAATAGTTATCATGAAGAAGTAGTTATAAATGATGTCCAAGAGAATAGGGTAAGTGAGGATATGGAGATTAATATTATTGAGTGTACAAAGTCTGGTGACAATGGACAAGTTGAAACTAGATGTGAGGATGCGACTGAAAGTATGAGTTCTTTTGGGAATACATTATCGGAGACTGATAATTCTCCTGTGTTGGGTGATGCTGAAGTTGAGTCAAAATTATGTGTTGGTGATGCAGTTGCGTCGGTTTTTGATAGATATGGTGGAGCATTTCAAATGAGGTAATTCTATTTTATTATTATTATTATTATTGTGATTCAATTGTTTTATTAGATACATTCAAAAAAAAATTTCACGAAAATATAGATCAAGAACTCTTAGATGATTTTGGGATGTTTTTGAGCACTGTATTAAATACTTTGAGCATATTTAAGTTGGGTTTCTTAGCCACATTTTCCCTATTCTCAATGACAATTTCAGTGTTCGAGTCTTTTTACTTTGTATTGGATTTTGAGTTTCATCTTTAGCAAGTGAGAGCAAGAGTGGCATTAGGAGCGTCTTGAAGTGTGTATCTGTTTACCTATAATAACTTATTAAATGCTAAATCATGTTACCCCTAATATATTGTTCAGTATGTGAGTATAATTTTGACATATTATCTTAAGAATCATTTATAATGCAATGATTAATCTAACCATTAAACTATGTAAACTTCCTCATCCACCTCTTGCTAAAGAAGCACAAGAGTTGAAAAGATTAACCTGTAACTGAAAGTGTGTTGGAGCACATGCCTTTGACTAAGGTTGCTTTGTTTGAAAGATGCATGGTACAGGATCTTAACCATTAACAACCTTCAGAAAAGGGAAAAATCCATGGTTACTTTTGAAGCCTTCATGAAAAAGCAGTTGAATCTGCTCAACACCTTTTATTGAAAAGATCATTGGCTAAACAGTTGTGGAAGTTGGCTTCCTCTGTCATGAGAATTTGTTTGGTAGGCATCCTCTCGGACCCTCAATGCAGCCTAACCCTATCTTTTGTGTATCAAACAGACAAACACACGCAACACTTTGTTTGCTCTCATAAGGCTTAACCTCATGGATCAATTAGGTGTAGGCTTGAGGGTTGAGAGGGTTTTGTGGATTTGTGCTGCATCCACACTATATTGTTAGTTGAGCTCTAAGTGGCACTGTTGCACCATCTGGGATGATTCTTGTGAAAATGATCTGGGTCTATGTTTCCTTGTCGAGTGATGGGATTTACCCAACTACAAGGTGGACTTCTATCTTCCAGCTTACCAGTAATAGAGCTTCATGTGCAGGCACATTGAGACTTTCAAAAGTGAGCTCACCCCTGGTGTTCCCATCACTCTTTATCTCTTTGTAATTTACAACCCCAGTGAATGAGAAGGTGAGATGCTAAAAATGAAAGTGTTTGCAACACATAATGAAAGGGTACCACCGATGAAGCCAATCATTAATGACTAGTTAGAACACCAGGAGTGGTCTGATTCCTAATTTGATCAGAAAGACTGCTTTTAGAAACACAGAACAAAAAGCATTAGCTGTGTTCCTCTGAGTTGAGTTCCTCCTTATTTTACATGTTCGTATTTTCTCTGGTTATTTGAAGGGAAAATAGCTTTTGGAGTTTCAATTTCTAATTTTATCATATCATTTTCTGCATATTCATTATGCCCAACTTTGGAATATTCAGTATCTTGTGCAATTTGTTTTTGCTCCAATCTTTCAGGAGGAAAAAGTTGACAGACCATTGGAGGAGATTTATACGTCCTCTTATGTGGCGATGTAAGTGGATAGAATTGCAAATTAAAGAATTTCAGTCCCAAGCATTAAAGTATGACAGAGAACTTGCAGAACATGAACAGAGAAAGCAGTTTGATTTTGATACATTTGTAAAAGAAGGGTTTGATACAAAGTCACTACCGTTTTCAAGTTGTACTCAAAGGAAGAAAGCCATGAAGAGAAAGAAAAGAAAAAGAGTTGAAGAGACAACTGATATAACATCATATATGCTACAGCATAACCTCTTCTCCTATTATGGTACTGAATTTGGTGTTGCCTGTCGCTTGTAGCATTGAAATGCTTATCAAAATGAGTATTTACCAGAGAAGAAATTAACAAGCCTTTTTGTGTTTGTTTTTGTTGCTTTTTTTTTTTTAACCAGAAAATAAGAAGTCTTCTGCCAATGGTGCTTCTATGGATGATGATTCCAGTAATCTAGGTAAGGATTTAAAATTTTTTGGATCTCACTGTTTACTCAATGTTTAACTTGCAAGATAAAACCGAGTAATCAAGAAATTCCATGTATATCTGTATTGAGCATCTGCCTAATTGAACTAGTTAATTTGGTGATGGGATTGTATTTTCACATGCTTCTGTATTTAGCAACATCATTGCTGCTATAGCTTTTTGTTTGACAGAAAGCATACCTTCAATAACTCCAGTGCATGATATGTATGCCTTCCCATTTAAATCATTTCTTTCAGGCTTTCTTCCCAATTTCTACATGTTTGTATTTTTCATAATTTTTTATTTCCTGATTTTCTTCTACAAATTTTGCAATTTTAAGCATGTATGATTATTATGGAAATCAATAATAAAGGAGAAAATTATACCACAAAATTGACATTGTTATGTCTCATTCATGTGTTTATTTTATCAAAATTAGATTTGGATGTATTGACATAAATGATCTTGAATATAATAACAGAAAAGATGGTGATACAATGAATGTTGGAAGTTGATGTAATGATTGAATGTTCTGGAATGAGAACTTTATGCACGCTGCACACACATTGAGAAATGATTGTTGATTTTTTTCAAATCATATTTTTCCATCGCTATTGCTGAAAATCCTACAATATTATTATGTGCCTAACGTTTCTGATATGGGTTGTTATTTTTCAGGTAAGGCAATCAAAGCTAATGATGAGTTTGGTTTACAAGATGGATGGGCATCTCTTGAGTCCAAAGGCATTGATAATATCAATGAAAATATTCTTCGGAAGATTGAAGTGTTGAAATTGCAAGTTCGCAAGTTGAAGGCCCGGATTGAAGAAGTGGTGAGTAAAAATCCTGGGAAGTTCTCTTCTGTTAATAGGCTGAGCCTACCTGCATCTGGTGATGTATTGACTGGTTCTGATCAAAATCCTGCTTCCCCTCCCAAAAATGGAGATAGCATGCCTGTTAAATCTCTATACACTGTATCTCATCATATGCCTGAAAGTGCAGTTTCAAGTCATGGAGAGGTCACTCCTCATCCTGATATGATTGAAAGCACAGATCAGACTCTGGTTGGGCTTTCATGTGAAAATGTAAGTTACATCTCTCTCCCTCTCTCTCCCTCCTTCTGTTCCTTGTTCCTTTCATTGGTGCTTAATAAAGAGTGTTAAGTGTATGGTGAGCAATTTTTCCCCATTCCCTGGCATATTTTTGGTACAGACACAACTTATAATTGAGAGTGGTGAATGCTTAAAATACGCTAAAGTTCACCTTTACTTGTTTGGTTCGTTTATCTTTTATGAGTGCTAGTGCTGATCATTGTCCTAAATGCTAGTTCCTACTAACCTGTTTTAGTTGCCAGATAACAAATTCTCTCAAGTCAGTACAATAAACCATTTTGGCATTATTTATTTGACCTACATTGATATTAATATTGCATTGGCATATTAATATTTTGATGTTTTGCGGAGCAAGGTGTTTATCTTCCTTTGAAATTGTATTGCCACCCTCTATCAGGGGAGTTATTAGAAACTGATTTGTCCTTGTGTCTGCAGACTGAAGAGGGAATTCTGATACATAATCAAGCAGTAAAAGAAGAGATGCAAGACTTGAAAATTTTCGGAAGCCAGGTCACAGAGAAGTTAATGGTACTGACAGAAGAGCAGACAGTCCGGACTTCTGAAGCTAACCTGGCTGCTGGGACATCTGTGGCTCGTGTAAATTTTGGTGGAAAAACACTTCCAAAATCCAGGAGCAATGTTTCCAATAACAAGAGAAAGCCGAGGAGGAGAAAATCTGGCAGAGGTGGCTGGAATCGTAAATCATGAACTTTAGCCGGATAAAAATGACTTGCTGCAAGATGGTATGATTGTACATGCTGCTTATTCTGGTGTATATCTGCCCTCCTCTTTCTATGATTCTCTCTACTGCAAGTAACATAAGTTTGTACAGGCTGCATATTCATTAGGTCTCTATCTGTGATGGTACGCTTTACGAGCAATTCTCAGAGAAGATAACGGTTGCTTGGAGCAATTCCACTCTGCTATTCTTGATATCTTCGATTATGAGATTTCATCTATTAATTTGTTTTTGCAAAATAAAAAATGCTGCTTGATATTAGAACCCCAAAACAAAACATTAGTTATATTAAAATTTCCCTATTTATTTAAATATTGGCCTGGTAGTCATGTGACTTGCGGCACATACTGAAAGACAGACTTAGGATCGAGTGTCTCTTTTCACAAAATTTGGTTGATAGTTGATACCAAAATGTCTGGTGGTCATGTGCCTTATACCGTAGCATATGCGGATCTCTTGTAAAATATCATATATGGTGAGATATTTTAGTTTATTTATTTTTTTTTTTTTTTTTGTCTAGTGAAAAAATATTGATATTTTTTTTTACTTCATGTGTTTTTACCAAATGTTGTAAGAACCGGATCGGACTGGCCAGTCTGACCGAAAAAATCGAGAACCGGAGGCCAGGCCGGTTCGGTTCTGGTCTCAGACCCTGCCAAGGCCAAAACTGGGAAAAACTCGCCGGTCCGGCCGGGTAACCGGTGACTCGGTCGGACCAGCTGGTTTTTTTCTGGTTTTTTTTTTTTTTGGATATTAAAAAAAAATTTGGACTAAAAGAAATTAAAATTTATGATTGGACTAAATAAAAATTGCAAAATCTAAGTAGGCACAGGCCAGCCTATTTTGGTCCGACATTCGTGTACGCAGATCGCACGCTTACATGTTGAACCTAAGTTCAATACCGTGGATTTGCACCCTCCTTCCTCGCGGGCGCGAGAGAGAGCCTTCTTGACTACTTTCTTAATTTTGAAAGAATAAACTTTTGAATATATACATCATTCTAACTTTATGTTTTTTCAATGTGAGATAACTCACTCCTTTCTCACTTTTCTTAGTATAGAGTTTACTTTAAGTTTCAAATTATCATTTTACTATTCACCATTTTGAGTATATGAATATTCAAATTCATATTTCTTATGTAGAAGAATACAAATCCAAGTAGACTTTCTATTACCGAGTAGTGGAATTTACCCGAATTTGGATCTCAAAATAGTCACTTAATGAGTTAATTTATCATAATTTCTTCTAAGTAATGATCTCAAATTCATATTTCTTTTAAATAATGTTCATTACTTACTCTAATAACGTTTATTAATTTTAATTATATGTATATTATATTTTTTTTAACATATAAATAATAAATATATTAATTTATTTAAAATTTCGGTTCGATCCAGGTTCGACCTTTAACTCGTAACCCTCTGCCTTCACCGGTTCTAAGATCGGGTCGGGTTTGAAAACATTGGTTTTTACTCATTGAATTATTCAATACTTCCGGGCTAAATAAGATTTAGCCATAATTTTATAGCATGTTTTAATGATTGGAAAAGAGCTCGAGAGTCCCCAAAAACGGAATTGTTTGTTGGGTTATGAAGAAGAGCATAAACTTTGGCAATTAAATCTCAGCAACCCATTTGAAGATTAATAATCAAAGGACTTCCCAAACATCATTTTTGTGCCCTCTCTCACACTTGTCTTCTGTTAAGCTAACAAGAAGGGTTTTCCTGTCAAGTTTGGTACCTTGATTACCTTTCACATACAAAGCAACATCTCCATAAAATTAGTGTTCTACTATTGCCAGCATAATATATTCTAATTAAAGAGAGTCAACCAACAACGACAGTTTAATTTTGAGTGTGTTTGTATTGCATCCTATCCTATGCGTTTTATAAAAATAGTCTAAGTTAATATGTTCAAATTCATATCGTGATTTCCCTCTTTTTTAATTTGATGAGAGAATTAATAAATAACATCTATATAAAGTTATAAAATTTAAAATAAAAAGTGAAATTGATTCTCTAGATATAAAGATTCAAATTCACTATTTATTTTAAATTTAAATAATAAAAAGTTTATAAGAGTCTTATTTTCTTATATTAATTTTTAGAATTTAAAAAGAACCTACTGAAAATGCTCTTAATCCTAACAATTTATAGGGATTAAGAGGCTAATCTGTTTATCAATACTAATCTGTTTAAGAGGCTATATATATAATACGTCATTGGGTTTTACTTTTGGGATTTAAAAAAATATTCCTCAAGATTATCATAACTAAACTTATTTTTTTTATATACAAAATAAATTTCATTAATCAAGACTCAAATACAAATAATACATAATAAAAATATGTTAAATAATAATATTAGAATATATAAAAAAATGATTAAATTGAAAAATATATTATTAAATAAAAATATGGTCTATAATAAAAATATAATATATTAAAAATATTTTTTAAATATAATATATTAAAAATATTTTTTCTCAAAAAATATTAAAAATAATTAAATTAATAATAATTAGATAAATTGATGGATAGAAATTTATGTGGGTTATATAAGTTTAGATACTCATATAAATCTTAAATGGATCATAAATGGATAAATTAGTAATTTAATACCCATCTTACATATACCCAACTCACACCTAATTATTGTGATAATATTGATGTGAGAAATGACTTATACTATAATCAATTTTAGAAAAAGAAAATATATTCATAAAATCCAATAAGGTTAATCAATAGAAATAGAAAGGCATTGTTTAGTTATGAAATATATATATATATATATATATATATATATATATATATATATTCAGTTTTCATTTTCATTTTTCAATTTTCTATATTTCCATTTTTCAAATTGAAAATTAGAAAACAAGAAAATATGGTAAGATTATTTTCCATTTAAAGTTTTCTTCATTTCTCCATTTCCATTTTTATTTTTGAAATTCCTTTTTTGTAATAAATATATAATTATTATTTTTCATAAATATTTATTTTAAATGATAGTCGAAAACATCATAAAATAGTTTTCCATAATATAATGTAATTTTGAAAAACTTGGAAAATTATTTTCAAATTTTCATTTAGAAAATTTTGATAATTAAACACCAATTTTCTAATTTCTATTTTTTTGGAATAATTTTTTGAAAAACATACTTTGATTTTCACAACTAAACAAGAACAAAATGTCCAAAGCTCAATTATGTATTGAAGTCAATCTTGATTCATCATACTACGAATAATGTCAAATTTAAAAAATAAGTTTTCTCATCCAAAATTAGAACTAGCCTTTTGTATTGATTTATTTGCAAAATAAAAAATATATATATATCAATATAACCTAATAATAAAATTAAAATTAAAATAAAAGTATAGAAATACCATAACACACCATTTTGTTATCAAAACTACTCCTTAAAATTGGGTTGAACAAAAATTAAAAAATTAAAATTAAAAACCCCAGCCGTTTTCTCTCTCAACTTTTTTCTTCATTTTTTTTAAAGTTTATTGTTTGAACTATCGTCGACCTTCATTCGATCAGCGATGGTTCATGTTTGTTTATTTTGTTTAGTTTTTTTTTGTTTTCAATAAGAAATATATATTAATTTGTGTCTTTTTAAATATTGATCAAATTTTATTTTTCATTTACTTTAAAGGTTTTGTTATCAATTTTATAGGATTTAACAAGTCTTTTATTTTATCTTCCTTTATGAGAATTTGATTGTCTTCTTTGATAAGAGTTTACTTGTCTTCCTTTATAGAAATTTGTTTGTCTTTCGTCATAAGTGTTAAAAGTAGTTTGAGTCTGATATTTAGAAGATCGGATTCGTTTAAAAACTCGTTAAATGACAATGGAATCGATTTGTGGTTCAGTATAGCCACTGAGTGAAATGTATTTTTTACCGATGTGTCAAACGCAATCAATGTACTATATATAATTGTTCCGTTAATATGATCCATGAAACTCAGAGGAAAAGTTCATCTTTATAACAAGATTTATATGTATTTTTTCAACACAGTCAAATTTATTTCTCTATTCCAAATAATACTTATTAATCATTATTAATAAAAAAAAAATTACTTTTATTTTAAAAAAAAAAAAATTGGATTGAACAAAACACATCTAAGTAGAATTTAGAAGTAAATGCATATGCCATCTAAGCAAATTTAACTTCTAAAGCTATATAAATCAATGATTAAAGATTTTGTTCTAGGATCCCCTGAAACTATTTAGAACATGATTATGTTTGTTCCATTTTATATGGCAAGTTCAATAAAACAGTATAATTTTGTTTGAAATCTTCTATTTTCTTTTTTGGATTCCTCTTTTTGATAGGATATGATATGATTTCTACTAAGTCCATTATCTCTTTATCTCCAAAAGAAAGTGGGATTAGTTGATAATCCAACAATAAAGTCAACCACTACTTTATTTTATTTTATTTTATTTTTCTAAGAATCTATCATCACCTCATGAGAATGTGTATATAATTAGTGAAACCTATTGGCAAGCAAAGCTCTTCACCTAAATTTTGGAAATAGTGGAATTGGTCAGATTCCTCCAAAAAAAAAAAAAAAAAACCTTAATTGACAACCATGTATGTAGGCCCACCACTAACATGCAAGTCTTTTTTGACCGGATATTTTCTAGGGAATTCTTCTCTTTGGAAGGATATTAAATTTAAAAAAAATAAAAAATAATAAAAAAATAAAAAAATAAGAAGTTAAAATATCAAATAAATGTTGCAAGAAATATCAATTATGTAGCAAATTCGAAGTAAAAAACTTTTACTTTATGAAAAAATTATACAATAAATAAATATAAATAATTTTGATTTGTGAATTTAAAAGAATTGTAATTACAATCATTACATCACATATAATTCTGACTAAGTATTTAAATTTTGATGTAAAAAAATAAATAGGTAATTTATTTTAGTTTAATGTTTGAATTTTTATAGATTAAATTATGATCTAAAACTATTTAATATATGAAATTTATTTATAAAATTAATATTTCTTTTGGGAAAGATTCACATGATTTATACAGTTAATGCTTGGAATAACTATGATATACAAATTAGTAAGAAAAATTATATTTTAAATATTTACATAAAAGTAATTCATTAAGAAAATTAATTGTAATTTTTAATTGACATTTTCATTATTTTATTATTTAGCATATAAGTAAAAAATAGTATAAAATATAATATTGCACACTAAAACGTAATTTAATGGAATACGCCTGAACAATAAATTCAAGTTTAATTCTCATATATATATATTATTTCAGATTAAAACAAAAAATTACTCCAAATTAAAACAAATCGGATATGATTTCGATTTTGGATGGGTTGATTATTTAACTCACCCAAATTAGAGTGATTTCAATTAATTTGGCTTAGTTTGGTTGGGAGAATAAGACGTACAATTTTTTTCTTTTACCAAAATCGACAAAAAATCAAACGAAAATTGACTCAAATTTTTCAAAATTTTTTATTGCGAGGAGTTGGAAATTGATCAAAATCAAACATGGATGAGCCCTTTCTTATCATACTAGTCCCAAATCATCAAAATGTTAAACTTCTCAAAAGTTCAACCTATCAAACTTGCAATTTCCTTTATAAATTGATGTATGTTGTCCAAACTCCAAACTCACAAACAGGGTCGAGTTTAGCGGGGCTCAAGAAAAATATCCCTTTATTTTTTAATATTTTTGCATAAAAAATTATGAAAATATATATAATTAACTTATAAATAATTAATACTGCCCCTTAAAATTAAAAAAAATTATATTAAAAAAATTATATGCATCTTATAAAATATTTTCGACTCTCCCAATAAAATAGTCCTAAATCCGACCACAAACAAATTTAGAGTTAAACATGCTTATTTAGATATGCCTAGCCGCCATTTGCCTACCTCTAATAAAATAATCTAATAATCAACTAATGTGTATGTTAAGAGTATCTCAGGATATTTTAAAGAGCATCTTAATCGATTATTAAATATAAAAAAATATAAAATTTATTTTTAAGTTCAATAAACTTTTTAAATTTTAATTTTAAATTTTGTTTTTTTTCATATAGCATTAATGATTTTAATTTTTTCTTTTCTTTTAATAATAGGTGAGATAAGAATTAATAATTAGCATGCATATAAAGTTGTGAAATTTAAAATAAATAGTGAAAATTTACTTTATATTTTAAATTTAAATAATAAAGAGTTCATTAAAACATTGTTTTCTTGTATTGATTCTTTATTATAGAGAGTTTAGAACATATAAATAATCTATTGGAGATGCACTAATAATAGTAATTAGTAAAGTTTTGTCGAACAATTAAATATTGTCAACTAACAACAAACAATTAGATAATTGTTGCACACATAAATATAGTCTAACTATATAGAATAATATGAATTTTTATTTATTTTAAAATTTTATTTTATAAAAAAAATATAATTATTTATTTACATTTTGTTATATTTATATTTAAAATTTATATTTATATTTTTAGAATTTAGAATTATTATGATTTTGAAAATATATTGTTTATTTATAGTTTCATATTTAAATTTTAAAATGATATATTGATGATAATTTAGTTAAATATTATTATAAAATAAAACATTATTGTTGTAAATATATATATATATATAGCGGTGTGACTTAGAGTTCAAAGTCGTGACCTAAAAGAGATTTAAGTTATCTCACTTACATTGGGGTGACGGCAGGTCAACCATAGATTAGGAGATTGTTTGGAATAAGAGAGCTATATTAAGGGGATTTGATCTCATCATTGAGGTTTAGTGTGTTTCCTACTGATTAATTTTCATCATTGGATGCTTTTATGTGATGATGTGATTATTTGGCACGATGTATGAGTGTTAATATTATTATGGTAATTGATGACATCAAGTTTGTATTTTGGTTAGTATCATTTATTGAATTGATGCGCGCACCTTTATCTTCATATTTTTCAGGTTGCAGATTGAGTCTTAAAAAAGAAGTTAAGTTTTATTGAGTCATTTCTGCCTTGCATCCTTCAACAATGAAATTTATTTTATTATATCCAATTATGTAGCTATTTTTAGATTATTTTGTATTATAAACTCTAAAATTCCACAATGTTATTTCTATTATCTGTAACTTCAGTATAACATGTTAAGTTGTTATTTTTTGTATGAGTTTTTTGACTTTAGAAAATATCTGAGTTTTTTCATTTTGGATGATATGATGTTCTGTTAAGCAGAAACTTAAAATTGATAATTGAGATAATAACTCTGAATGGCAATGATTTGATATTTAAGCACATGTTCTGCTTGATAAATGAGTCATTAGCCCTTTATTTATGATAATTATAACTGTGATATTACAGTTTTGTCGTTTAGTTATTAGTTAAACTTATTACAGATTTTAAAAAATTTATACTTTTTTTATTTTTTAGTATTGATCACGTGCCCTTAAGATCGGATTGTAATAATATAAATGTATAGATGACTTGATAATAACTTCAGATTGATTGTCTTTTTTTTTTTTTTCTTTTTTACATGGATTTTTCTCTTTCCAATAAAAAAAAAAGACAATTATTATTATTTTTATTTATAAGAGGTCAAATAGGGATGCAACAATATTATAAAATAAACAATAAAATGCAATTTTCATTTTTAACCTATGATGCATTGATGCACATACACTTTTTCAATGAAAAATATGCAATGATAAATACTTATCTAATACTTGTAATTACTCAACACTTGTCCAATACGTGTTAAATAATTCGAACTGTGTCTAGCAATATATATATATATATATATATATATATATATATATATATATATATATATATATATTCTACACATACTAACACACATTTTAGACTTATCAAACATACTTTAGACACTTGAATTTCTTTTATAATAAATAGTATATAATGTATATTAAAATTTATAAAAAAATATATCATTTATATTTTAAAATTTATACATACTTAATTTATACGGATTAGATGAGCAGAGCAGAACTTAATAATTGATGAACTGTACTTTGAATCTATTTTAATTGTTTATTGTATTGAAATAATATAATTTAATAAGGAGATAAATTTTATTGATAATTAACAATTATTTTTCTGGTTAACTTTATAAATTAACAAATAATTTTATTGAATGATTGTTGTCAAATTTCGAATTGATATCAAATATTTTTATTAGATATAGTGTTTTTTTTTTAAATATGAAATAATTTTCATTTATATATGTGACAAACTATCATATTTTATATTTATTATGATGTTTTATACTGTTTGTGTTATCATATTCATAATTATACATTATAATTTTTTTTTAATAATTTTTACCAAATTCTTTAATAAATTATGAAATTAATAAAAACTCCACTAATAATAATAGGTGTCAGAAGTAAATCGAGAATCTTCATTTTTCACTTCCTTAAAGAAAAAAGGCTTAATTTTTTTTAAGGGTAATTTAGGATTTAATCTCTAAAGCTTGTCTAAATTAATAATTTAATCCATACAATTTGAGAAATAAACTCTTTAATCCTAACGTTTTATCTTGTTACACTAAATTTTAACCATTTTCCATTAATGAACTATGAAAATAATATTTTAATATAAAATTCTATATTTTTATACCAATAATACCCTCATCTCTAATTTTCCTCTCTCCCTAAAATTATTTTACTTTCTCTCACTCTTTCTCTAAGCTTAAACCAGATTTCACAAATTGATGGGTATAGAAATTGCAGCATCGATAACCCAGTATCACACAATTATCACCCAATTACAAAAGTTTGCCTTTTAAAATCTCTTTCAATTCCAATCAATATTAAATAAATAAAATATAAAATTGATGATAAAATTCATCAAGTATAATAATTTCAACTATGAGCAATCAGATATAAGAATTTCGAACGAAAATGATATTAGCATACCAATCAGCAGACATTGGAGAAAATCATACACTTTAGAAATAGTCTATCAATTTTCATTTTATCCAACAACACGGTTCGGGTTTATCTCCATCTCTAGCAACCCAACACAGTGCTCTACTAGTTCGCCTCCATTTCTGGGGCCAGATGCGGCGGAGGCTCTCTAGCCAGTAGTGCTGGGGCTTTTCGAGCTTAGAAGTAGTAGCCATGCCAGAGTATCGTCTCGTCGCCAATCATGCCCGAGATTTAATTGTTCCAAATATGAAATTTCTTATTCTTAATTAGATGGGAGTAGCAATTAGGGGTGTAAATGAGCCAAGCCGTTCGCGAGCGGCTCGGTGTTCGGTTCGATAAAAGTTCGTTCGCGTTCGATTCATTTTATAAACGAGTCAAGTTTGAGCCTTACTTTAAAGCTCGATAATTAAACGAGTCGAGTTTGAGCAAAGTTAAACTCGGCGCAATGAATAAACGAGCCGAGTTTGAGCAAAGTTAAGCTCGGCTCGATTAAACTCTTGAATAGCTCGATTATAAGCTCGTGAACAGGCTCGCAAACAGTTCGATTAATAGGCTCGTGAACAGTTTGATTATTACTATTATTATTATTAATTTAATAATATTGGCACTTCAAAAAATATATTTTAATACTTCTATAAAATTTTTAATAATTCAATTTGACTAAAATATATATTCTTCTAATTAAGATAATCTAATATTTCCTTATTATATAATCTAATATTCTAATCTTTAAAAATATTTTTTTATTAATTAATATCTTTGTAATGCATGTGATACTCAATTTATGATTAGATTTTTTTTTCACTAATTGGATGATTTTGCTTTTATATTAGTTTTAAGTATTTTTGTTATAGTTATTTTATTAAAAATAAATATTTAAAAGTATTTTAATAAATTATAAACGAGTTTCAAAATGAATTGAACTCGAATTCGAGTTTTGCTCGATTGTAATTTATTAGCGAGCCAAACTCGAGAAGTTCGATTATAATTTATTAACGAGTCGAGGTTGAGTTGAGCTCGAGCTCGACTCGAACTTGAACGAGCCGAGTTTGAACATGATTTTCAAACTTGATTTAAAGTTTGAGTTCGAAAAAAAAAATATCGAGCCAAATCTAAACAAGGTAAAGTTCGACTCGGCTCGATTACACCCCTAGTAGCAATAGAAAGTTCAGTTTGGAAATCAAATCCCTCACTAAATATATTCATTTTCATCTATTGTTTCTTCTCAATAGCTCTTTTCCAAAATTCATCCAAATTGAACAATATTAGTAACACATTCTCTCCTTCCTCCTCAAATTTTGTTTCTTTCCAGTGAAAGTTTCTCTTTCTATTATCTCTTACTTCAGGTCAGTTTAATTAGCTTTTGATTGGTTCAATTTTTAATTATTATTATTATATTATTTTAATTATGGTTGATTGTAGTTATGGAAGGGCTGTGGTCGGTTTTTAAAGAGTTTGAATTGAATTATTATGGAGTGAGTAAAGAGGAACAAGTTCTTAGTTTAGACTTGGGTTCTGGTTTAATGAGTAAATTACTAACTATTGCAAGCAAAAGCAAGAGGGGAGTATAACATATGATACTACAATAATTTTTCTCTCTTGCAGAGTATGTGTGCAGCGCTGTTATTAAGTTTTTAGGATTCACTTTCTAGTTGCTTTTGATTTCTGTATATAATATTGGTCAACTGCTCTGTGAATGAAGATGAATGCTAGTTAATTATCATTTATGAGATTATATCATTTGTTGTTGTCCTCTGAAAGAAAGTAAATTGATTTTGGAAAAGAACGAAATTGCTATGTGGGTGGCATGGAAAATTTAACAGTTATTGATGGGTATTTTAGTCTTTTAATTGGTTTTTAATAGAAAAATAGACCGAAGAACTATTTAATATAACAAAATGAAATTTCAGGGACTAAAAAATTTATTTCTCAAACTGTAGGGACCAAATCATTAATTTAGTTAAATCTTAAGAACTAAATCATAAATTACTCTTTTTTTTTTTTTTTTTTTTTTTTTTTAATGATTTAACATATTTGAATCTTAAGATAATTACTAACCCAAACACTTATATATCTCAAGAAGACTTTTAAGTTCATACACTTCATAAATAATAAGAGTTTTGCTCTACTGTTTATTTATTTACAGAAAAAGATAAAATAAAAAAATAAAAAGGAGAAAAGTAAAGCAGTAGAAGAGAAAGATAAGTCCCATGCCCCATGTTTTACTCTGATATTCCCAAAGCCGATCTTCTTCTATCAGAATCTTCTTCTCTCTCTATACAATAATAAAACCTCAACCCTAAACACACCCACGACTGAGCACCTCAACTGTGGAGTCAACCATGGCGGCTCCGGCACCGACACCGTCACTATTCAGGCCGTGGACTTTTTCAGTTTCTTTAACTCTAACCCTAGCTTTAACCCTAGTTTCCGTAGCTTATGGCAACTCCGAAGGAGACGCTCTGTATACTCTCAGAAGGAGCTTATCGGATCCTGATAATGTTCTCCAGAGCTGGGATCCCACCCTTGTCAACCCCTGTACTTGGTTCCATATCACCTGTAACCAGGATAATCGCGTCACTCGAGTGTATTTCTCTATTACCTTTGATTTGAATCTATTTAATCCTTTTTTTTTTTTTTTTTTAACTTTTTAGACTGTTTTTCTTTTTTAGTTTTCAGTTTTTTCTATCAATTACCCGTTTTATTTATGTTTGATGCAATTGGGTTGTTATAGAACTTTAAACTTCGAATTGGGTTTTTTTCTTAGTGGGATTTTGATTGTGTTTGTAAAATCAAAATAGGTGAGCCTGTTCACTTCATAGTTTGAGTCTTATTGGGGGATGTCGGGTTAATGGGATCGTCTGTTGCTATTTGCTGTTTATTTTTGTGCTTTGAGTTTATATGCTCGAAAATTTTAGGCTCTAAGGTACTTTTCATCTGTTTACGTGTTTGAATTTTGGACTTTCTGGCAAAACCATATATCCTACTAGGAAAGTTTTCTTATTTTGGGGGGGGGGGGGGGGGTTTGGGGTTTGGGTGGGGGCGGCGCTTACTTACTGAATTCTGGTTGATGATTGTTATTTTAGATTTTATTGTTTAGAGATTACAGTTTTGGTGAACTATTACCCCATTGTTGGACAAAGTAAAAATTCTTTTGTTATATTATGGTATTTTTGTTTTCAGAGATTGCAGAAATGTTTTGGTTCCTCTAGAGGGTATAACTATTTACATAGATTATGGGATTCTCCATACATATGTTGAAAATTGGTTTTATTCACAAATTGGCATCAGTTAAAACTGGGAACTGTAATTATCATTGTTTTCGAATGATAGATCACCTATTCATTATCTCCTCTTTTTTTTTTTTAATAGCATTTAAACTTTTTTTTTTTGGGAGTAATTTGTGTTATGTAGTCACATTTCTTGTTTTTCTTTCCCCAAATCTGTGCTAACATTTCTTCAACCTTATATTTTGTACAGGGACTTGGGCAACTCAAATTTATCTGGACATCTAGTGCCTGAACTTGGGAAGCTAGAGCACCTGCAATATCTGTACGTATCTTCTGCTATAATATCTGCAATCTGTCGGCATGATTTCTTATATTATTTGTTTTTTACCTAGATCTTATGACTTATTTAGAGTAATCTTTATATCATCATGTTTCAATACTATAGTAGACTCAATTTCTTTTGAAATTTGGATTTCATTTATTAACTCAGAACCTCTATGATCCATCGTGATGTAGGGAACTCTATAAAAACAATATTCAAGGAAGCATTCCTAATGAGCTTGGTAAATTGAAGAGCCTCATCAGCTTGGATTTGTACAACAACAACATCTCAGGGACCATTCCTCCTTCACTGGGGAAATTGAAGTCCCTTGTCTTCTTGTGAGTTTATGCAATTCTAACATTTTTAATTCACCTTGCTCCATTTTCCCTCTTGGTTTGGAATTTTAGCAAATTTATTTTCCAAATCTAATAGTTACATTTGAGAATTAGAAATGGTCAAGATAGTTTACTCATATAAGGTCCTCAGTTATGGCACCAAGTTAATTAGTTTGGCTTGGTATGGTTGATCAACTACTTATCTTTCCAATTTTACTTGTCTGTCACTGAGATTGAACCTTGACTAAAAATTATTACTACAATATTATTTAAGCTGATGCCTGTCTTACACTAAAAATTCTCACTACAATATTATTTAAGCTGATTCCTGTCTTACATGGATGCCTTCTGGTAATTTGTCCATAACATAGTGCAAAATCTGGCTTCTCCACCTCCTCTCATTAATTCCTTTGTTGACAGACGTCTTAATGACAACCAGTTAACTGGACCAGTCCCTAGGGAACTTGTTGGTATTTCAAGCCTCAAAGTTGTGTAAGTATTTTCCTCCTGCTCCTCTGTCCTTCTTCTTCCTCTTCCTCCTCTTTTCTTTTTCTCTCTTTTAAATTATTGACTCAATAAACGTGCATATTTTCCTTACATAATTGTGTTGAATAGTCATAATGCTAAATTTTTCTTCTTTTTCTAGGGATGTCTCAAACAATGATTTATGTGGAACTATTCCTGCAAGTGGACCATTTGAGCATATCCCTTTGAACAAGTAAGTTTCTTCTTTTATTTGATAATCTGGAATTTTGGATTTTATTCCTTTTGTGTGCATCCATGTGTTTGTGAAAACATGTTTAATCCATCCATCCATTCAATATTGATTTATAATTGGTGAAGGCTAGACACTGGCTGCCTTTGTCTTTTGTCTTCTAGATAAATGTTGTATTTTTCTTGGTTAATCTTAGAGGGTTTGATATTTTTCTTCTCTCTCTCTCTCTCTACTTTGTGATGCTAGTTTTATGTTGCCATAATTCTTGTTATGTTCATATTTAGATGCTTACTCACCTAAGAAAGTATCCCTGGGGTGATTCTTTTCAAGTAAAACATGAACTTGATTTATTTATTTATATTGGACTAGGCATTGGCTTTTAAGGTGGTCCAACTGTGAGGCTAAGTTGGGTTTTTAATTAATTAATTCTGTCTTAATTTAAGTCAAGATCCAGCCCAACCCTGACCAATGATCAGCCCTCCCTGCCAATCATGAAGATTCTTGGAAGGAATTACTGAACAGAAAAAAGAAAAAAGATACCTTGATGGGATTCTGATAATTTTTATTCTGGTGGGTCAGTGGGTGGTTGTTCTCTGCCTTTTTGCAATGGTTCTCTGCCTGAATCAGTGATGCACAATGCTAAGAGCTTTGAAAGCAGTACTTCAATGAGTTGAACATTACTGATAATGGTCTCCGGATTCAACTAAAACAGTTTGGAGCTCTGGATGTTACTCTAGAATTAGCAAGTCCTACTATATTGGAAATAAATGTGCAAGTAGCTGTCTTGTAGGCATGAGGGGCGTTAATATACTATTCTGGTAATCTTTGGCTCCCGCAACTAGTTATTTTAAGCTTGTTTCATGGGTCTGGTTAATTGCTTAGTTTAACTGGGTGTTAACTTTTCAAAATTTGTTGTCTAGTTTAACTGGCAAGTACAGTTGTTCTGCATGTTTCACAGCCTCCAAGTTTGGGAAGACTATTAATTTCAAATGATATAATAAAATATCTCAAAAGGAAGGGAAGAATAAGTGAAGTGTTTTAACTCCTTACATGACTATAGTCACTTGGATGTGATGCTGTGATGCTAAAGAGCCCTAAATGCTGAAAGTTTTAAGATCTTGTGTCACAATATTAGATTTATTTTTCTAAAATCAAGTCTAGTTTTTATGTGCTCACTCTGGATGTTTGTGCACCATAAAGCTCCATGTCTCTGAAAATGAAAGGAGCTTATGAGTGAAGAATTACGAATCATCAGTGAGATGGGTTGCCACTTATACTTTGGAACAAGTGCATGTCCTAGAGACTCGGAGAAGATTTATCAACTGTTTTAAAAGTGAGATCAAGTTTTTGAAAAACCTAAGTGAGGTTGCACTTTTTCCATTTTTTTGTCTTCATTATTTGGAAAGCTTCAGATTTACATAAATTGGCACTGAGAATCCTAACTAAAATCAACTCCAATCTACACAATACCAACTTCTGAATCATGGATTTTGACAAACAGGCCCTTAGATATTCTAAGTTTTAATAAGTGTTCAGGTGAAGAGAATTTAAGACAATTTCCTAGTGACATCCAGTTTTGTGGTTCAGCAATAAAGTTAGTTACAAAATTTGGTATCTAATTTATCAGAGATTTTAGATTTCTGGTAATTAACTGAGATAATTTCAGAAATTAGCTTTTGTGGTAGATGATTTGTATGTTTAGCATCCAAATTTTTTCTCTTTGCAAATCCCCAGTTTTGTCAAATTTTTCTTAGTTGAAGTTTTAGACTTTTAGTTCAGTGTTTGTGTTAACCATTGCAATATAATGGACTTATCATGTTGAAGTTGGTTGGTCATTAGCAACATGATTGTCCTATATAATAATATTTTTCTGATCATCTACCTATTTTATTTTTTAGCCTTATAATATTGTGTTTATGTAGTCTTTAAATATTGGGTTTATCTTTTTGACTTGTGAGGAAACGACCTGAGTTATTTATTTTCATGTGACTGAGAGTTTAGAGTCTTGAGCTTGTATCTGCTTGAAGTTATTAAGTTGCAAAATAATAGCCTGCAGTTATTGTAGGTGATATTGTATAAACCCTTCTTTTTATTTATTTATTTATTTTTGAGGTGGATATAAACCTTTCTTTTCTGATAGTGCAAAATGATCTATTTGAACCAGTAATTTTTGCTCTTGTATAAACTTTTTCGTATTATGTGGAGCTGGCATTGATTATAGCCGATGATAATGACACTTCTATGGTTTTGGAAAACCAGCATACTGAAAACATACTTTGCTTATAGAACTAAGTGGGAATGTCACAAAAATTACAAATCATTTTCTGATTTAAAAATTTGTGATATTTACACAGATTTAAATTAAGAAAGCGGAGAGAAATTTTTTCTTGATGGAAATGTTCATTTTTATAATTATGGAGTCCTAACTTTAGAAGTCTTAAGTTTATGGGACAGGAGAGAGCCATCTCCAATACCGTAACTCAACTATTGGATCGAAAATCAGGTTCATTGCGATATCGAGTGTAACCTTTCATCTTTGGCTTTTCTTTGTTACACTAGTTGCCATGTGGATTGTGGACCACATTGCATTTTGTTATACTTTTGTATTATCTGCCATGAGCAACATCACTAGATGTTTTGATTTTTAAAATTCTTGTCCCTTGTGGTGGGAAAAGATTCGGGTTTTATGGGTTGCAAATTGGGAGGGGGTGCTTTGCTATTTGGAAGCAAGCTGGGACATGATCCTTGTGTACTTTATTCTGCTTGGATTCCTAAGAGTGCACATAGCAGCATGGAAACTGTTGAGACTTGGAGATTATTTAAACAAATTAGAAGCTTTTAGTGGAGATTGATAAATATTTATCTTCTGAAGGACTTGAGTTTCTTTATTATTTTCTTTTTTATTTCAATACTTGAGGAAGATCTTCAATTGCTTTTACATATTCATCTTGGGGCCTGGTGATGTTTGATTGGGCATGCATATCTTGTGTGAATGAAGAACACATTCTCCAGAAAATCTGCTAATGTTTTTTCTACAGGCAAGAAGTAACCATCTAATTTTATTCCACTGTTGTAGCTTTGAAAATAATCCTCGAATGGAAGGTCCAGAGTTGCTGGGACTTGCGAGTTACGACACAAATTGCTCTTAAAAAGATCTTGAAGCTACAAACTGCGCACATTGCCTTCAATCACGTGTATTTTTACCTGATAGTGTAACGGGATTGGCGAAATGCAATCCCTGATATAAGTATTTGTAAATTGTTTGAGACTTCTTAATGCTTTAGCATTTGTAACTCCATCGTTGTGTTCTAAAGATGATGACATGAATTTGTATTAATATTATGCTAGTGAAGGGTTTACTTAACGTGGGTATACGTACTAACAATGAAATTACGTAATTTTTTTTTATCTTTAATATTACTTCTATTTGAATGTTAAAAATTTAAGTCATATATTGAACCAAAATAAAACTTTTCTAAAACTTTTAAGGTAAACATGATGAATTAAATTATTCAATAGATAAATCATGAAAAAATTAAGATGACTGTTGAATTTATAAATTTTATAAATTTGCTAAAAAAAATATCAAAACCTTTAATTTATATAACAACAAAGTTACAATATAAAGTTTTTTCTTTATTTATAGATTTCATTTATTAAATTTGTACAAATAAATAATCATTATTGAATTTATAAATTCTACAAAATTGCTAAAAAATAGAGCTGTAAGTTATTTTATTTTATTTTATTTATAAATTCCATATATTAAATTTGTATAAATTAATTTAATTGATATATACAATTTGTATAGTGCTCATCATGAAAACCTAAAATCAATGAAAAATATTAATCAAAATATTTTAAATTTGATGAAAAACTATTTTGGAAACTATAATCAACATGTGACTAATATAAATTAAAATCTTTTATACTTTCATAAGCACTAATATCAGATAATACAAATAAAATTATAGCAATTAAAATTACTATATGTTTATATATCATTAACTTTATATATAAAGTGTGCATATATATAATCAACTATAAGCAAAAATGAATTCAAACAAATTGATATTGCATAATATTGGATTAATTAATGATGATGTAATATTTGTGTTAAGGTAAAAAACTTAAAATAAATACAACTTTATAACCTTTTTAATTTAATTTTTGTAGATATTGTAAATGAGACTTTACCAAAGATATTGCAATACACATTAGGTAGTAATTTATTGTTGTATTACAATTGAACACTACTCAAACAATATAAATGTGAGTAAAATGTTGAATAAAAGAGTAAATTGTAGAGGTGCGCCTTTAGATTCGTCCAAAAAAGGAGATTTACTATCAGTTGATTAAACTGACCTAATAATATTCTTGGTGGATTGAAAAAGAAAAAAAATTTGTAGAGTTTTTGTACCAATAAAAACAAGTGGAATATTTTAGAATTTCGTCGACCAACTTAAAAAAAATATGTTTCTTTTCAAAATATAGCAATTAAAATTTCAACAATTAAAAATATAAAATTTAAATTAATTTAACTTGGTTGATAAATGGGTTTACTCAATCACTTTGAGATACTATCAATTTGGACCTCATACAGGTAAGCCTGCCACGGTCAAGTTCGAAACTGGAATCGAATTGATTCTGAACCGGTTAAAATCGGTCCGAAATTGGTTAAACTCGAAATTAATCTCGAATCGAACTTGAATATTGAAAAGACTGGTTTTGGTTTGGTTCTGCATTTCAGTGAATCGAAACTGCCGGTTCTAGTTCACTAAACCAGATTTTGTTGTGCACAGTACACTGTGTGTGTGTGTGTAGTGTGTTGCATTTGCTAGCAATTGCAAATGCAACGGTCATTTTATTGACAGTTGCATTTTTAATTTTTTTAATTTAAATAAAATAAATAAATAAATAAAATTACATAATTATTCATAATAACAACTATATAACAATTAGTTTTTTAAAGTTTTTAAAAATAAAAAAAATTTAAAATTTTTCTATAAATACCTCATTTCCTAATTCATTCTTACAAAAAAAAAAAAAAAAAAAATATATATATATATATATATATATATATTTTATACTCTTACTCTAATACTCTATCTAATTACTCTAATTATTCACAATTATTTTTTTTATTCACATTATTTCTTTCATTCATATTATTTATTTATTCACATTATCACATTAATTTTTTTCACATTAATTAAATTTTCAAAAAAAAAGTTAAGAGAACTACGTAGGCTTTGATTTCTCTAAACCCAAGAGGATACGTATGCAATTTAATTTTTGGTAAGAAAATTAAATTCAAGCCTTTTATTTTTTTAAAAATATATTATATATGAACTGACAGGAACTGAAATCATCTGGTTCTAAACCGGGACTAGAACCGCCCCTAAGACGGTTCCGAGTTGATTCCATTTTTTCCTGAACCAGAATTGACGGTTCTGGAACCGTGGTCAGGGCTACATACAGGTAACAAATGTGAAGAGCTCAAAGAAGAAATCAAACATAAAGCAAACAAAAGCGCAAAATAGCATTACAAAATATATTACATAGGAAATGTGTCTTTTATTTCAAAAATTTTCAAACTTTTGTAAGCTATTGCGATAGATGCACCGAGAAAAAGAACTAAAATTACTGAATTCCAAAATCAGAACATCTAGATCTTAATTATGTTTTCTCTTCAGGGGCGGAGCTAAATGCTCTTGAGTGGAGTCAAGTAATTCTACTGAAATTTTGAAAACCCTACTAATATATATATATTTTAAGCAGTGATCCACTAAATTTTTTGAAATGATTCTATTAAAATTGTTAAAATATCACATGAGTCACTCAAATTATTTTAAACCCTTAAAATTTTAATCCACTCAAAATTTTAATATATCCTTCAAGTTTTTGTTGATTTTTAATTTTTGAATCTAAAATTTCTAACATTTAAGAATTTATAAAATTATGTGCATTTTAAGTTTTCTTTTTACTCGAATTTATTTTATGACCCATTTATATTGTAAATATATCCATTAGTTTTACTTGTTTTTTTTTTTCATGTAAATATATATTATTATTTCAAGTAACACAATAAATTTATAAAATTATTTTAAGGTTCATTTCTAGAAAAATGAAAAAGAAAATATATTTTTAAAATTTTTTTCTTTCCTTTTTTAATCAATTACTTTGAATCAAATGATAAAAATACTAAATGTCTTTTAAATTAAAAAATTATATTATATATGAATTAAATCAATATGAAAGTCATTTATATGTAAATAAAATATTTTTTTAAAAAATAATTTATAAATGAATTTTAATGTTCAATTTTTATAAATTAAATATGAATTTATTTTAAATTAATAATATTATTACTTTACAATTTATTTACAAATTCTATCATGCTAAAATAAAATTAGTGTTACAGTAATCTCACTGAATAAAATTTCTAGTTTCGCCACTGTTTCTCTCTATTTTAATTTATGTTTTTTCTCCATTCAAGGAGAAACAAATTTATAAATCTAATTTAAACAAAAATTCAGATTTGAAATTCCCTAATGTTAAAAAAGGAAAAAAAGATTTACAAATCGTTATAAACCAAATCAAACTAAGTTAGAAAAATTTTCGCATATGATTGAATAATAAAGTGAAATCATTAAAAAAATTAAATTCAAATCTTATTTTAGTCAAAATCTTATAAAACACAAACCTGAAATAAAAAAAAACAATAATTAAAAAAAAATCCTTAAATAATCACATAAAAGTAAACACAAACCTAAAATAATAATAAAAAAAAAACTGTAAATCATATTCTTTTCAGCCTCCCAAAACATCTACATCGATGGTGGTGACTCTAATTACTCTTCTCAGAGAAAAGAAGATCCTTGTTCACAGTTTTTCCTTTGAAGGTCATCATATTTATGTGTCTAAAATTAATGGTCACTTTATTTTGGATGCTCCAAGCAGTGGAATGTGTGATCCGTCCTGTACTTGTGATCTAGATAATGAAGATGACTGTCCAGCTCATAAGATCACCAAAAGGAAATGTCAAATGTCTTTTCCTGCAAAAAGGAGACCAGACAGAGATGATGATGAAAGTCCATGGATTGGAATTCATGGTTGGGTTCTTAAGAAGGAAGCTGAGGAAACCTCAAAATTTAAAAGCTTAGAGAACTACATGAAACCTCTACCCATTTATAAAAAGGCTCTTCAACAACTTGAACAAGAAAAGTGCAGGGTTCTTGTTCCTCCTCCAATTGTTCCAACAGTACAGCCTTGTATGATGTTCTCTCCAGCTAATCCTGAAGATTTTCCTCCTTTAACAAAGACAGTCAACCCACAAACCAAAATAATTTCTACTCCCTATGTGTCCTCACAGACTAAACAGAAGAACCAAAACCTTTTGAGTTTGTCCTAAACTGGCAAACAAAGAATGCTAGAACTCAAAATGTTTATCTTCAGAAAATTGATCAAAAGCTTGATCAGATAACTCTCCACTAGTCCCAGCAATCCTTTTTTGTCCAAAAAATGCATAAGGAGTTATCTTCTTAGATCACTCATCTCGATCAGCAGCTTCGCCATTTGATTGATCAAAAGAGGTTTGGAAAAGAGTTTATGCAGAAAGAAGCCGAGATCAGAAGACCACAAACAGAATTGGCAAAAGTAGAAGCAGACATGGCAAAAAACAAACCAATGCCCTCTCTTGATCCTTTTTTTTGAATCAAATCCATTTCACTTCTCCACTTTTCCTCCTCCATCTAATTCTTATAATCCATTCAAAATGACCTATGAAGCTTTCAACCAACCTTCTTCTTACTCTGCAAAACCTACAAAAAGCCTTTCATCTTCATAATCTCTTGAAGCAGAAACCCACTCTCCAAAAACCAAACAACCCAGAAAAGATAAACAACACATGTTTCAAAACATGATTTCAATAGTCAAAGATGACTTTTCAGATGATTCTGATATGCAATCTCTTTCCTCAGATTCTGATTCTCAATTGGCAGACATCACTCAGATTCTTGCAATAGAGGAATCTGCTTCCCATGATCCTCTTGGAAACACTGGCACAACAGCTGTTCCTCCAACAGAACAATCTGCTCGTCATCCAACAGGTTCTATGGAAGATGATATAGAGACTTATCATATTCATGAGCCAGAAGAGTATTTGCCTCATAAACCAGCTGCAGGTCCTTGGTTTTCTTTTGATTCATTGCCCCCTTATAAATAGAGAGATGTTATTCATGAAATGGGAGCATGGATAGATTAGCAGATGACAAAATCTGATGCAGTGTTAAAAGAAGTCTTGAAGGAGTTTGTTTCTAGATTTACTAGTACTCTTCGAGAATGGTACCAAAGTCTGAGAAATTACAAGATGATGATGTTTTTAAATGTTGGCAGTGCTGGGCATGCATTAGGAGAAATTCACAAGCAATTTATTGGAGATTTTTCTCAATATGAGAAAAGAATCAGGCAAGAATTCTTTGATATGAAATGTTGTTCTCTCAAACAAAAATATCTTGATTATCATTATCAAAGAATGTCAAAGAGATATTATATGTTAAATGGATACAATGATCCAAATCTCAGATACACATATGTCTCTTCTTTGCCTCAAGAATTGCAGCCAGAAATCCAGAGAATGATTACTCAGTCTTGCAAGGAGTTTTCAGATATTTCTCTTGGTGAAATCTACCAATATACTTTGTTAGCTCTTGAAAAGCTTTGTGAGCAACAACATTTCATGCAAAATATCCTTGACAACAAAAAGCTTGCCAGAACAGCTTGTAATAAGTCATTTCTTGATATTAAGTGCAAGGATAAGAACTGTGATTGTAAGAGTCACAAGAAGAAGCATCATTTCAAGAAGTTTCAAAAGTCTTCTAAAGGTGGGAAAAGAATGAAGAACAAAAGATTCAAATTTTTTAAAAGGAAAACTTCACGCTAGAAAACAAAAAATTCTAACAGATATTATATCTGTGGTCAAAAGGGGCATTTCTCTCGAAATTGTCCTAACAATCCAAAAAAGGCACAACAACTTGTCCAGCAGCTTTCTTATAGCCTTGCAGATGCAGATGTTGAATCCTTATACTCAAAACAAGAAGAAGCTGATCCAGAGACAACTTTTGCTCTTGAAGTCTCTGATTCAAGTTCTGATTCATCAGATGAAGATTATCTTCCTATATACTCCATACAAAAAAGTCATAATTCTCTTGCTCCATTAGTCAATATTTCTATCCTGCCATCCAAATATGACAGGCCCATTTATGTTATTGGACTCATGGATACAGGAGTGCAGAAGACAATGATGAATCCATCAGTTCTTCCTAGTTCTTTTTGGGAATTACATCATGAGTATTTTAAAGCTACAAATGGTCAAGTATTTTCAACTTCCCTCAGATCCAAACATCATGTTGGTATCCAATTCTTTCTTGAGTGCACTGTTTGGACTAAAGTTCTTAGTTTAGCTCTTCCTGATAAAGATATTCTTGTTGGGTTTGATGTTTACAAACTAGCAAAGGGTCTTTAAATCCTTCCTCAAGGGATTAAGCATAAAAGATCTCTGAAACCATATACCTCCACTCCAAAGCTGTTTTCTTTAAGTGAGGTACTTCTTGACTACCAAAATATCAGAGATTTTCTCAAAAAATCCTATGCTGAATCACATGCTCAATTTGCTCATCCTTTCCCTTTATGGAAAAATGAATCATTCTTCATCCATTTGCCCTTTAAGCTTAATGAAGACATTAACCCAACCAAAGCCACACATCTAAGAATGAGTCCCTCTGACTTATCTCTTGCCAGGCAATAATGTTCTCAACTTCTTGAGCAAGGGCTTATTGAACCAATAAATTCATCTTGAGCTTGTCAAGCATTCTATGTGGAAAAAAGATCTGAAGTTGTCAGAGGAAAAAAGAGACTTGTGATTGATTATAAACCTCTTAATCATTTCTTACGAGATGATAAATTTCCTCTTCCTAAGATTCATTCTCTTTTTACCCATCTTAATGAAGCTCATATTTTTTAAAATTTAATCTCAAGACGGGATTTTGGCAGTTAGGAATTCATCCAGATGATAGATACAAGACAACATTTTTTATTCCTACGGCCTAATATCAATGGAAGGTTATGCCTTTTGGACTGAAAACAGCTCCATCTTTGTTTCAAAGGCCATGGTCCGAATATTTGAGCCCATTCTCCACAGCACCCTCATTTACATTGATGATATACTGCTCTTCTCCAAGAATGCTCAGGCCTATAAAGAACTCTTGGCCTAATTACAACAGATTGTTGATCAGTATGGAATAATGCTTTCTGAAAAGAAAAGCATGATTGGACAAGACTCAATGGAATTTCTTGGCATGATCTTTCAGAATGGTAAATATCAACCTAGTCCCTATATTGCTCAAGAATTATTAAAGTTTCCTGATGAACATCTTTCAATAAAGCAAATTCAACGGTTCTTAGGAATCATCAATTATTTAAGGGACTTTATCCCACATGCTTATGTATTTACTAACCAGTTGTCAAAAATGTTGAAAAAGAATGCTCCATCTTTGGGTCTCTCTCAGACACAACTATCCAACAATTAAAAGTTGTGGCGCAACATCCTCCACCATTAAAGATTCCTAGTACTGGTAAAAGGATTCTTCAGACAGATGCAAGTGATGAATACTGGGGAGCAATCTTGATTGAAGAACTTGATGGAAAATTGCATTATTGCGGTCATTCCAGTGGATAGTTCAAAGATACTGAGACGCATTACCACACAACAATCAAGGAAGTCTTGGCGGTAAAAAATGGGATAAGAAAGCTTGAATTTCATCTGATTGGCCACCAGTTTACAGTACAGATGGATAATTCATCTTTTCCAAAGATTTTAGAATTTAAAAATAAATCCATTCTAAGTAAACAATTACAGAGATTAAAAGACTGGTTTGCTAAGTATGACTTCTCTGTTGAACATATAAAAGGAGATCATAATCTCATCCCTGATCTTTTCTCTCGATCACAACAAGTTCAAGCAATTTGCACTACTTTGACTTTCCCTCTCATTCTCATGGCTTCTTCAGCCCCTCTCAATGCCTCAATAAAGAAAACTTTTCCTTCCAGACACCCATTTTACCTCTCTTGACCAGATCCAACTCTATGTAAAAAATCATATTTTTATGTTCCTTTCTAAAGTCATAGAATACAGAAATCTTCCTATTGAACCCTCTCATTTTTTTTTTTCAAAGATTACCCTTTTCTTATTCCTTTTCATCTTAAACCATCCCAAGGACTTTTACCCTCAGGAGTTTGGCGCATCTGGTGTCTTAAAGTTTTATATTCTATTGCAGTGGAAATCCCAGTCATGGAAATGTTTCATTTTCTCAATGAAGCTCAGGAGTGTGATTCTCTTCTCTGGACTAGTTCTGCACATCATTTTAGTACTTGTACTATATACATCTTGCACCATCCATATTTTCAGAATCCAGCTAAGGAGTTTTGGACCAGCAATGAAGCATATGCATGGAGGAACTTTTCTGAACCTATTCATCAAGAACAGGGCAAGCTAAGACTCAAAAATTTCTTGTGCTGCCTTAATGGATATGATATTAACAGTCAACCAATCCGCTCCACATCTGTCTATCCATCAGGCCCCACTACCATACAGATGTTACCTACTACAGTTCCAATCCATGACTCACAACCAACTGGACCTTCATACTCAGAGTCACCTCCTCTTGTCAATCAAGAAAAAGATGAAGACATGTCCACATAGCCTCCAAAATACTTTCAAGATTCTCAGGACCCATATGAACAGTCAGAACCCTGGTACAAACATCTTTATGGAAAGATAGACTCAGATGACTCAGATTATGACAACTTTAATCTCTCTCCTAGTCATCATGATTAAAGGTGTCGGTTATATATTATCTGCATAATTAAAGTTTGCAATAATGTAATTTTTACTTTTTCTCTGTATGTGATAATTATCTCCTCTATTAAAAAAGAGGACTAGTGTGTATGAAAGGCAAAGTTTTTTCTCTTAGCCTCTTATTGTGAAATAAGAATAATGTCTTCCTAAGAACTTCTCTTCTTTCCTAACATCTGAATAATATTAACTCTTTTTGATCATTCATTTTGATTATGTCTTATAATATTTACTTATTATTTGATATAATCTGATCATGATCCATATTTTGGTTATTAATAAGTTTCAAAAGGATCTCCGCCATAGATAAGCCTTTGCCCCAGATAGTAATTATCATAATGGATGTGAGGAGATGAGATATTAGGATAAAGATATGACCAAAATGTGGTTCAAAGTCTTGATGGTTAATATCAGGTTGGTGACAAAATTGATAATATAGGGAGAATGAATCATAGAGACGAGGCTAGATCGTAGATGAGACTGCATGGGAGATGATAGAAATGATGAGAGACATGATATGAACATGAATATGTATGAGTTAATTGATAAGGAGGATTTACAAAAAAGACAGACTTGATATAGGACTAGATGAGCCTAGGAAATTGATGACGAGGCCAAGGATGTTCATAAATTTATGAAGAGAATCAGGTAAGTTTAGACTAGATAAGATGAAGATGAACTGTAGACTTTTGTGAGGCCTCGCCCGAGCACCGGTCCGATCCGCTAAAGGAATCGAAATGCTCTTTTAGGAGAAACTCCACGCAACCTGGAACCCGCTGTGAGTTCTTAGAAAATTGAAATTTGTATATTCGCTTATTGTGACAGGGAGTCGCCACTTTAATTTTATTTATTTTTATTGTGGAAAATTAAAGGAAAACCCAATGAAATGACTCCAATTTATTCATTTTATCCCATGGAAAAGTACTAATCCACGAGTGACCAAAGTGGGCTCGGGGATCAGGTTTTGGTAATAAACATTTTAATTTTATAAGCTTGGATAAAGTACAAAATAACTTTATGTATGCATGTACAGGAATAAAGATGATGAATGAATAGCTATAAGATGATACAAGAATTACATGGATGACAGTTATAAAGGAGATAAGCAGAAAACAAAAATAAGATAAGAGGATCCTTCCTCTATGGGTACTAGGGAAAGTACATATATTCCTCAATTAATTTTAATAAAGAAATATAAAGCAATAAAAATAAAAGGAAAAAATATTATTTAAAATATTTTGGAGTTGATGCCTTAAAGATGGCATGCCTGCGTATCCCTTTGAATGGGAATCAAACCCCACATAGTTCTCCCTTCTTGCGAAGGAGGGGTTTTACTCAAAAGAGGTTTATTAATTTAATTCAGATTTTAAATTAATAAAATTTAGATATTTTCAGATTTAGATCTAAATAAAGGTGTGACAATAGGATAAATTCTAGATCTGATTTTAGAATTTAATAATTGCAAGAGAAAGGAATTATACCTTTGCTTGGCTTTTTCGCGGGCGGGGCGAGCCTGGCTCTGGATTTGAGCTCCAATTCGGATTAGGAACTTCGAAATAAATAATAACAATTTTAAATTGAAATTATTTTGGTAGGATGTGGTGTTTGGATATGTAAAAGTGAATTTCGACAGAATTTTAGTAACAAAATAAGTGTTTTTTGCATTTTCAGAAGATTTTCTATCTGGTTTTCGAAGGAGGGTAGTTGGCTATTTATAGAGGAGAGGGAGGGGCTTCTGGCGGTGTTGGCGCCGGCATTGATTGGGTGCCGGGTGCCGCACGACACGACACAGGTGCCGCGTGTTGCGCGGCACGTCTTGTGTGCCACGTGGGCGGTTCCTTGGGTAGGCCGGTTTGGTTTGGTCCGAATCAAATTGGTTTTGCACTATTTTGATCGATTTGAGCCGATTTTGGATCCGATTTGGATCCAGTTTGATTCTAGGGGTTTGTACTTGAAAACTGGTAGTCCAGGGGTGCAAATTTAAGGGTTCACAGCTGCCCCCTCATCATAATTGGCTTTGTTCAAAAGGTGATTCTGATGATAATGAACTTGGGGAATAGGAATCAAAGTGATGTCTAGGTCAATGTTTAGACATATTTAGGAAAATCTATATTTCCTGTCTGTGTGGGAAAAATAAGAGATATATTCCCGGTCTGTTCTGGATAAAAGATATAATCCCAGTCTATTTAGGAAAATAAAAGATATTATCCCGGTCTGGTTGGGAAGAAGATCCTAAGACTATCATATGATAGGTTTGATTCTAAAAACCTTAGCCAGAATTAAGGTATGGATCCTAAGGCTATCTTAGGATGGTTTGTATGAGATTGATTGGTTCGGATAAAGGAAATGCCCCCCGGTATGTTTGGGAAGTGATGAGGATGGCCCCGGTCTGAGTATGGATTTCATCAAAATTGATCAGTCTGGTAGACAATTCTGAAGATCATGAAATGATCCAGTTTAATAGGATAATTTGAATGGATTGATCCCTTATGGTAGGATAATGTGATTATCTTTTTTGATAGGAAGAAGTTATGGTCCTTTTTGGTAGGATGATAGTCCTGTCTTGTTGCAGGAGCTATGATTAGCAACCTATGATAAAATGCATCTGACTATGCAAAAATGATGAATTGGATACCTTGAACCTTTGAATGGTCAATTTGGTATGAAGTACTGATCTTTGTAGAAGAGGGTGCCCCCATTTTGGAATGATAAAGGACAATGGCTCAATTGTTTGGCTCGAAGTTTGAAAGTCAAGGCAAGGTCAGGTTTTGGCCTTTGGAGGTCATGCTTGGAAGGCTTAATAAGGTATTTGCCTGGAAAGGTTATTTTAGAAGGTTGGGTCATGTTTTGCTTTAGAGGGCTCAGTCAGGTTTGGCCTGTCTTGGAAGGCTGGGTCAGCTTTCGCCTGTTTTGAAAGTGATAATGTTTGAAAGGCTCAGTCAGGTTTTACCTTGGATAGGATAATTGTAAGTTGTCTTGGAAGGCTGGGTCAGGTTTTGCCTGGAAGGTGAAGATCATGTTTAGAAGGCGCAGTCAGGTGTGGTCTGGCTTTGAAGGCTAGGTCAGGTTTTGCCTTTGGGAGGGATTTTGTGGGTTGACTTTGTGTGACCCATCTGTTAAGAGTCTGCCTCTAGACATGACTTTTGGAGGTGTTTTTGACCAGTAGGCTTGCAAGCTTGATTTTGCTTATCCAAATGACTTGGATATTAAGGGATGATTTTGCCAATAAGGTTTGGGCTTAGATGGATGGTACGTTTTGCCAAGGTGACTTGGGCTTGGAAGGACTATCGGACTTGCCAAGATGGCTTGGGCTTAGATGGATGGTATGTTATGCCAAGGTGACTTGGGCTTGGAAGGACTGTCTGACTTGCCAATATGGCTTGGGCTTGGAGGGACTGTCTGATTTGCCAAGATAGCTTGGGCTTGGAGGGACTGTCTGATTCACCAAGGTGGCTTGGGCTTTCGATTGGTTCGGGCCCTTTTGAATCAGCTTGAGGATGATAGTTCTTTAGAAGTCATGGCTTGACTTTTGGTTTTGCTAAAGAAAATGGGCTTTGAGGATCATGAGTCCTGAGAGACTTTGGATTTTTGGTTCTGTTGATGGCCTTGGCCCTTGTAAGATGGTATTGTGCCAAGGAAACTTGGGTTTAAAAGGATTCATGAGTCCTAAGAGACTTTGGATTCTGGTGGGTTTTACCCTTGTAAGATGATATTTTACCAAGGAGACTTGGGTTTCTGGTGGGCTTAGCCATTGGGATTTTACTAAGGAAACTTGGGTTTTTGGTGGGCTTGGCCCTTGAGATTTTACCAAAAAGACTTGGGTTTGAAAGAATGGTAGGCCTTATCTAGCTTAGGCCCTTTTGATCAATGTTGGGGAGGTTGTATGATTTTGCTTTTGTAGCATGATTTATGGAGAAGATAAGCACAACTTATCTTATTGTCTGAGATTGAAGAGACTCTTAGAGTGATGGGACTTTTGAGAAGACACTGAATTGATTTGGATGATGACTCGGAAGACATGCTCTTGGATGGACGGTAAGAGCAATTTAGCTTTTGTGCTAAAAGACTTGACAGACGTCTTGAAAGGTATACCCTTAATGAATGATAAGGGCTAGTTAGCTGTTTGAGCTAAGAGACATGACAGATGTTTTGAAGGATTTGCCTTTAATGATTGATAAAGGCTACGTGACAGATGATTTGAAGGATACGCCCTTACTAAATGAAAAGGGCCACGTGATAGATTGACAGAAGATAATTCAGAAGGCGTGCCCCTTGATGAGGGATTAGCCGGAAGATGATGATATGCCTTCAATGTGGGATAAAAGCATAAAGAACATAATGATTTTTCTTTAGCTCTAACTTTTGCCCGAGCCACCCTTTTGGGTTTTCAACTCGACGAGCTTGCTCTAATTTCTGCCTAAGTCGCCCTTTCAAATTTTCAACTTAGCGAGCTTTATCAATGAATTTTGGCATTTAAGGATTATTCCACCATGATTTGGGTTTCTGTTGTCCTTTGTCTTGCAGCTTTGATCTTTGTGTAGACCATTGTATTAAATGTTAGTCTAGAGAGAAACTTTACGAGGACATCGGGTCCTTTTGGAATTGCCCCTTATTGAGGTTCGATGTTTGATTACCCAAAAGTACAATGGGTAACTTCATTGGATTGCCTTTCGCGTTGGCTGCTTTTACTGAAGAGATCACCATTTGGTGTTCTTTATTGATTATCCTTTGGTTGGATCTGATGAAGTTGCTGCTGATGCGGGCATATGAATACCTCAAGTCTTGATTGTTCCAAATCATGGTGGAATTCATGGTGAAATGCAAATGCTTTGCCAAAATTCATTGATTTGATTTTTTTATGCAACTGTTAATGCATCTGTTGATAAGAATAGAGAAATGCATATGGATGTTTTATTGTAAAAAGAGAATATAGTACAAAGACTCAGACTTATAGATGACAGACTCAGATTCAAACTTGGATTTTTGAACATGGACCCTGAATATAGACTCAGACTCGATTTGGACTTGAACTCAGACAGGTCATATTAGCTGAGCTTAAACTCCTCTATAACATACTACTTGGGTAGAGGTAAGGTGGAGTGAGGTGGGGTCTGTCTTCCACTTCGGTGAAGATGCATGGAATCATGGCTTTAGGTTTGAAAAGGAAGATGAGATTGAGGCATGTCGGTCTTAACCTCAAAGGTCATAGAGTTCAGATTCTTCATCACTATTCAGATTGGTGGTGGAGAATTCAGGTTGAAATGATCTGCTTTGGATGCAATCTTCAACCTTGGATGCAGTTGCCACCAATGCTTTGAAGGTGGGCAAGTATTGGGTTACCATATAGGTTTGGTAAGCTGGGAGTAGATTCTTGACAAGGATGTCCACCTGTTCTTATTCATTTGTTCTGTTTACCATTTGAGCAGCTTTAGTCCTCCACCTTGTAAGGAACGTGAAGAAGGACTCATTTAGAAGCTGTTTGGTGGTTTCCAAATCACGCCTGGTGACATCCACTTCACCGTGTAATGATATTGCTTGATAAAGGCTTGACAGATATCATCCCATGTCTTTTTCTAGCTTTTGTCTAGTGAAAGAAACCATCTCAAGGCAGTACCGGTTAATGAGTGTTGGAACAGTTGTGCAAGGAGCTCATTATCGAGTCCCAAAGGTTGCATTGCCCCCACATATATCATCAGATGGGTCTTGGGGCAAGTAGTTCCATCAAATTTCTCAAGTTCAGGCATTTTGAATTTGGGTGGAAGCTTAGCATCAGGGAACAGGGCTAAACTATCCATATCAATCAGGTCATTATGGAGCTTTAAGGTTTTGATGGTTTTCTCCATCGCTTCAAACTTTTCCAAAAGCAACTGGGTGCTTGGCACAAAGGTAGGGCAGGCAGAGATTTGGTTTGGATTAGGGTTAGCCCGATTCAGATTTGGGGTGGTTTGGTCCAAAACTGTGATTGGGTTAGTTGGGTTGAGGCTAGCTTGATTAACCATAGCCCGCACTTCTCCATTGATGGATTGCCTTTGTTCTTCAAACTGAGCTTGTTGAGCTTTCAGAATTGCTTGAAAATTCTCCTCTTGCTTTTGAAGGAGATTGGTCATGAATGTGGTTAGGGTAGCCATGTCAGTTGGATTAGCCATTGGTACCTTTGGCAAAACCAAAATAAAATCCAGTAAGTGATTAGTGAAGAGGTGCTATGAGTAGGGGTATACAGACTCTGGGGGAAAAGGATTCCTTCGTGTTGTGGGCCAACTATTTTTTTTGGGCTTTGATTATAGGCCAAAGGTATTGACTTTGGGGATTTTGCCAAGGTCTTGGGCTTAGGATTGATTGTTGAGCAAAAGATATTGGGCTTTGAGGATTTCCTTAGGTAGGATGGGCCAAGGTTTTGGGCTTAGGGTTGTATATTAGGCCAAAAAGTATTGGGCTTTGGGAATTTTGCTAAAGTTTTGGGCTTAGCATGTTGATCCCAAAGGTATTGGGCTTTGGGAATTTTGTCAAGTTTTTGGGATTAGGATTTGCATGTTGTGCCAAAGGTATTGGGCTTAAGATTTGTGGGGCAAAGGTGATTGGTCAAGGTGAAAGTGTTTGACCTTTCTTAGGTTCAAGGCTCCACTTAAAATGAATGCAAGTTATGCAATATGGATGTATGATGAAGATGCAGTTGTGTAAGGTTTTTGCTTTATGGAACATATAACCTAAGGTTAGGTTCTTAGTTCATTACATGAAAAGGCTTGGTGATTTTAGGTAGGGTACCCGTTACAATAGAGCAGCTATATACCTAACAACATGTGAGACAAGGAGCCTCGCCTGGTTCTAATGGTACGTGCATACTCATTACACCTTTAAAAAGTATTTAAAGGATTCATTGAGGGCTGGATGATTTCACTATCGGCAAATAAACCTAAGGAGGGTTACCCACTTGATGTTACTTTCTATCCATTGTTTTCCTAGGAAACTAGGGTTTTGGACCAGGAGTCCACATGTAGTGATGCATGAAAAGTTATTTTGAACTAAAAAGCCAACCTTTTATTTTTACCAAAAGTAATCCACTTTTATCTTTTATTTGAAAAAGATTTTATTTTTTCCCAGTGGAGTCGCCAACTGTGAGGTCTCACCCGAGCACCGGTCCGATCCGCCAAAGGAATTGAAATGCTCTTTTAGGAGAAACTCCACGCAATCTGGAACCCGTTGTGAGTTCTTAGAAAATTGGAATTTGTATATTTGCTTATTGTGACAGGGAGTCGCCACTTTAATTTTATTTATTTTTATTGGGGAAAATTAAAGGAAAACCCAACGAAATGACTCCAATTTATTCATTTTATCCCATGGAAAAGTACTAATCCACGAGTGACCAAAGTGGGCTGGGGGATCAGGTTTTGGTAATAAACATTTTAATTTTATAAGCTTGGCTAAAGTACAAAATAACTTTATGTATGCATGTACATGAATAAATATGATGAATGAATAGCTATAAGATGATACAAGAATGGAGATAAGCAGAAAATAAAAATAAGATAAGAGGATCCTTCCTCTAGCCCTTATTGGGTACTAGGGAAAGTACATATATTCCTCAATTAATTTTAAAAAAGGAATATAAAGCAATAAAAATAAAAGGGAAAAATATTATTTAAAATATTTTGGAGTTGATGCCTTAAAAATGGCATGCCTGCGTATCCCTTTTGTTGACCTTAGTGGTGTAATCCAACTAAGTCAATCTCGATTTTGATCTTAGCAATCAAGTTGAATTGATTTAACACTTCAATTTAGTGTATTTTTTAGATAAAATGACCTATTAGTGCTTGAGAATGAAGAACTTAGAAAATTCTCTAAGTATTCTGCCTGACCTGTAAATTGCGTCCGCAACAGCCAAGTCGCGCCCGCAACTTATCTTTCGCGACCGCTACCTAGCCATGAGCCACAATGAACAAAACATCCAGTAGCGTTCGCAGTCAGCCTTGCGACCGCGACTCAGAGCGCGATATGCATATTGAGATCACGATATGTGTGTTGCGACTGCAACATTCATAAGGCAGAAATCAAGTGCAACGGTAACATCAGCAACGAACCAGGTTATGCCACGTGACACTAACCGTTAGAGCCATTTGAAGATCACGACCGTAATATGGATATAGCGACCGTAATTCATCCATAGCGAGCGCAATATTGCTATTGCGAACGCGATTTTGCCCTGACCAGCATTAAATGCAGGCTTTGTTACTGTAGCAAGCATATTTGGTTATGATTTCTTTGTAACAGCTCTTTTGATGGGTGATCACTATAAATACCCCATCAAAATGAGTTGAAGACACCAATTAACTATCCAACAACCAAACTCTTGCAAATTTATTTCTCAAAGCTTTCTATTTTTCTTAAACACTTTGTGTGTTTATTGTAAGAGCATTCATTGCTCAAAGAGGGTTTAGTGTTAGCCATTAAACACTTATTAGGTTGGGAGAGTGATCTTTGAAAAACTCTTGTTGGGTTTGAGTGTTAGCCTAAGTGAAAACACTTGTGAGATTTTTAGTGTGAGCCTTGAAAACACTTGTAAAGTTTGGTGTGAGCTTGAAAACACTAAGTTGGGAGTGAATTTGTCAAAACTCCATAGATAGTGAAATACCCAATTGTTGATTGGGGAGTAGATGTAAGATTGGTTATAATCCGAACCACTATAAATCTTTGTGTTCATTCTCTTTCTTTCCTTCTTGCTCAATTAATTTTTTAATTTCCCACCAATTCAACCCCCCTTCTTGGTTCATATTGGGCTACACCACTTTAACTATCCAACTTGTCAAATTATACTTACTAACTCCTTAATTGTCTAATCAACAACGTGCGTGAATACACGCGCAAGTAAGGCGAGTGATTGCTAAAATTTATGTCTGACATAGATTTAAAATTAATTTTTTTTATTAATTGAAATATCCAACGGTAAGATCCCTAATGGCATTCTCTATCACACCGTCTCCTATCGCGTTCTCTCTCTCTGTCTCTCAAACTCACTTGCTCTCTTTCCTAAACTCTCCAAAAGAAGCGATTCTCTTAGGGCTAAACAAATGGGTAGATGAGATTCTCCTCAAATTTCTCGAATACTCTCCAAAAGGTGCAAAACCTATTGCTTTGTGAAAAGCTCATAAGCATATTCTTTAATGGGGTTATTGTACAGCGCCCGAGCCAGGCCCCCAGGAGCTAATAGAAAGAGAAAATGAAAATAATTGTTGAAATCAGGGAATTGAGAGTAGTGTTGTAGTTGCTGCCAAATCTGGGACTTATAAGCAAAGGAATAATGAGAAATATGATGCTCAAATAAGCCACAGATCTCCTTTAACCCATCTTCCTATGGCTGTCATGAGGCATTCGCCGCCATATTTATGTAAATTTCTTAGCTTTTTAATTATGGACACAAAAACGAAAAGAGATTTTGGTGGCCGTGTAGGGTGTAGCAGCAACAGAAGAGGAGGAGGCGAAGGAGACGAGTCGAGTTGTCTTTATTCTTTTTTTTTTCCTACAAAGTAAATGCGTGTTTACGAACCTGTATCTATATGTATTTTGCAATAGAATTGTACCAGTATTATTAGAGAGAGGAATTTTTTAGAGAGGGAATTTTGGGTAGGGATTTTTATTTGTTGTGTTGTAGGATGATGATCATCTCGTTAGTATCAATTTTGATTGATAACTTGCAAAAATATTTGGGAAAAACTGAAAAATTATAGAGTTAGAACTTAAAAGATTATTAACAACTCATTTATATTTCATTTTTCATGAAAGATTATTTGCAAAAATATTTGGGAAAAGTCTTTAAGTGTTTTGTTGGGAACCGAATGAATTGAAAAGGGATCAACATGCCAAATCAGCAAAAAAAAAAAAAAAAAAAAAAAGTCAACATCATTGGCATTTTGTCATCTCAGCACGAGTAACTGTGAGGCCTCATCTGAACACCGGTCCGATCTGCTAAAAGGAATCAGAATGCTCTTCGGGAGAAACTCCACGCAATTTGGAACTCGCTGTGAGTTCTGAGAAAATTGAAATTTGTATTTTCGCTTTATGTGACAGAGAGTCGCCACTTTAATTTTATTTATTTTAATTGGGAAAATTAAAGGAAAACTCAAATGAAATGACTCCAAATTGTTTATTTTATTTTAATGGAAAAGCTATAATCCACGAGTGACCAAAATAGGCTCGGGAATCAAATTTTGGTAATAAACATTTTAATTTCTTAAGTTTGGCTAAGAGTACAAAATAACTTTATATATGCATGAACATATATAAGAATAATGAATGAACAGATTATAAATGATGCAAATATTATATGAATGACAGTTATGAAGAAGATAAGCAGAAAATAAAATATGATAAGAGGATCTTTCCTCTAGCCCTTATTGGGTACTAGGGAAAGTACATATATTCCTCAATTAATTTAATAAAGGAAGCACATAAAGGACATATATAGCAATTAATAAAAGAAAGATAAATGAAATATGAAATGGAAAAATATTATTTAAAATATTTTGGAGCTGATGTCTTAAAGATTGGCATGCATGCGTATCCCTTTGAATGAGAATCAAACCCCACACAGTTCTTCCTTCTTGCGAAGGAGGGGTTTTATTGAAAAGAGATTTTGGTTTATTAATTTAATTCAGATTTTAAATTAATAAGATTTAGATCTTGTCTGATTTAGACCTAAATAAGATGTGATAAAAGGATAAATTCTAATTCTGAATTTAGAATTTAAAAGTGCAAGAGAAAGGAATTATACATTTGATTTTCTTGGCTTTTTCACGGATTAGGCGAGCTTGATTCTGGATCTGAGCTCCACTTCGGATTTAGGAACTCAAATCCACTTCGGATTTAGGAACTCAAAATAAATAACAACAATTTTAAATTAAAATTATTTTGGTAAGTGGAAGGATTTGGATATGTAAAAGGTGAATTTCAACAGAATTTTGGTAACAAAGAAGTGCTATTTTCGGATTTCCCTAATTTTCTCTTTCCCTTTCTGATGGAGGAAGCTGGGTATTTATAGAGGAAGCTGGGAGGAGCCAAGCAGCGCCAGCGGCACACCAGGCGCGCCGGTCGCCTGTACGGCATGGTATGCCGACACGCTCTTGGCGTTGCCGCGTGCCGGCCTTCGGGCAACATGCAGCACGCTCTTGGTGCCGCCCGGGCGGGCTTTGGCCTGGCTCAGCTTTTTGTCCATATCGACTTGATTTTGCACTGTTTTGGTCGATTTTAGCCCGTTTATGATTCGATTTGAGCCCAATTTGATTCTATGGGTTTGTAATTGAAAATCGTTTGTCTGGAAGTGCAATTTTAAGGGTTTACAGTTGCCCCCTCATCAGAATTGGCTTTGTTCAAAAGGCGATTCTGATGAAAGTGAACTTGGGGAATAGGGATGGAGAAAAGGAATCAAAATGATGTCTAAGTCGGTGTTTAGACATATTTGAAAGAATATATATTCCCTGTCTGTTTAGAAAAAATTTATAATCCCAGTCTGTTTGGGGAGAAGATCCTAAGGCTATCTTAGGATAGGTCTGATTCTGAAAAAGAAAACCTTATTTAGATTTAAGGTATTGATCCTAAGGCTATCTTAGGATAGGTCTGATCCTGAAGTTTGAGATTGACTAGTTCGGGTAAAGGAAATGCCCCCTAGTATCTTTGGAAAGTGATGAATATGGTCCCAGTCTGAGTCTGGGTTTCATTAGAATTGATCTGTCTGGTGGATAATTCTGAAAATGTGAAAATGCTCCTGTTTGATAGGATAATTGGATGAATTGGTCTCTTCTAGTAGGAGAAATGATTATCCTCACTAATAAGATGATGTTCCTTCCTGGTAGGAGGATGGTGTTGGTCCTTTCTGGTAGGATAAGGAGAAAGTGAAGGTCCTTTCTAGTAGAGGTTGATGGGAAGGTCTTCTCTAGTAGAGGTTGATGGGAAGGTCTTCTCTAGTAGAGGTTGATGGGAAGGTCCTCTCTGGTAGAGAGTGATGGGAAAGTCCTCTCTAGTAGAGGTTGATGATCCTTTTTGTTTCAGGAGCTCTGATTAGCAACCTATTATGAAAATGAAATGCATCTGACTATGCAAAAATTATGAACTGGATACCTTGAACCTGTGAACGGTCAATTTGGTATGAAAGTGTTGATTTTTGTAGAAGATGGTGCCCCCATTTTGGAATGATAAAGGATAGTGGCTCAATTGTTTTGGCCCGAGGTTGAAAGTCAAGGCAAGGTCATGTTTTGGCCTTTAGAGATTATGCTTGGAAGGCTGGGTCAGGTTTTGCTTTGGAGGACTCAGTCAGGTTTGGCCTATCTTGGAAAGCTCAAGCAGGTTTGGCCTTTCTTGGAAAACTCAGTCAGGTTTGGCCTGTTTGGAAGTGATCATGCTTAGAAGGCTCAGTCAGAGTTTTGCCTTTTCAAAGGTTTAAGATTTGTAGGTTGGCTTTGTGTGACCCATCTGTTTAGAGTCTGCCCCTGGACATGACTTTTGGAGGTGTTTTGACTAATTGATTTTGTAAGCTTGATTTTGCTTATCCAAATGACTTGGATTTTAGAGATGTTTTTGCCAAAGAGACTTAGGTTTGGAAGAACTATTTGATTTTGCCAAGGAGACTTGGGCTTGGAAGGACTATCTGATTTTGCCAAGGAGACTTGGGCTTCGAAGGACTATCTGATTTGCCATTTGATTTTGTTTTGTCCAAATGACTTGGACTTTCAGGGATGACATGATTTGCTCGGGAGGGACTTTGACTGACTTGGCCCCTCTTTAATCAGCTTGAGGATGATAAACCTTTAAGAGTCATTGCTTTGACTTTGGTTTTGCCAAGGATACTGGGCTTCATGAATCACGAGTCCTGAGAGACTTGGGATTTTAGTGCTACTGACAGGCTTAGCCCTTGTAAGATGATATTGTACTAAGGAGACTTGGGTTTCTTGGCTTTGCCGACGGGCTTGGCCCTTGGAAGATGATATTTCACTAAGGAGACTTAGGTTTTTTGGCTTTGCCGACAGGCTTGGCCTTTGAGGTTTTACTAAGGAGACTTGGGTTTGAAAGGATGGTAGGCCTTATCTGGCGTAGGCCCTTTTGATCAGTGTTGGGAAAGTTATATGATTTTGCTTTTGTAGCATGATTTATGAAGAAGATAAGCACGACTTTGTTAGAGTATATGCCCTAGAGCAATGTATATAATTATGTAAATGTAAAACAACATTATTATATGGCAATAAATATATGTTTATGTAAATCAATTGTTCCATTGTATTAAATGTATATTTGAAGTCCATTAGTATTTTGTGAGAGGATCTATTCTCAAGTGTTGAGAATATGGATGACAGATCGCTCTTAAA
>CATKHJ010047412.1:0-34477 GCA_949750685.1 Vernicia montana
CTTATATTTTTTTTCGTAAATTAAACTATTTTTTCGTAATTTTTCTTGAATGTGAAAAAAATTTTAATTTTACAAAAATATAACTTATTTTGTGTAAAACAATAACTTTACGAAAAAGTTCATAAATTAACAAAAAAAAAAAAAATCGTAATTACGAAAAAAAATAGCTCTCTTACGAAAAATCACAATTTTCTTATATTTTTTCGTAAGTAAAACTAATTTTTTGTAATTCTTCTTAATTGCGAAAAAATTTAATTTTATGAAAATATGACTTATTTTGTACAAAACAATAACTTTAAAAATAAATTTCTAAATTAACGAAAAAGAAAAATAATTTCATTAATTTTATTTCATTTCGTTAATTTTATTAATTTCGTAAAGTTAATTTTATTTATTTCGTAAAGTTACTTAATGAAATTATTCTGTTAATTTCGTAAAATTAATTAATGAAATTATTTCGTTAATTTCTTAAAGTTAATTATCAAAATTATTTTTTTACTTTATTTCATTAAACTCATAAAGTTAATTTCGTAAAATTAATTAATAAAATTATTTTTTTTATTAATTTAGGAATTTTTTTGTAAAGTTATTATTTTGTATAAAATAAGTTATATTTTTATAAAATTAAATTTTTTTTCGCAACTAAAAAAAATTACGAAAAAATAATTTAATTTACGAAAAATATAAAAAAATTATAATTTTTCGTAAAAGAATCATTTTTTTTATAAAGTAAAACAAAATAAGTTTACCTTGTTAAAAATAAAATATCAGGAAAAAAAATCAATAAACTTAATGTAATTATATATCATCACAAATAAAAATCTCTTTTATCATCAATTAATTATCTAGATGGTGTATTATCAATGATAAAACCATCTATTAATTCCTCAAAATAAAATAAAACAAAACGGCATATACATTAGAATACAATGAAAATTATAAAATGCATCCGGTATATTAAAAAATACTCACATCTAGATAAGATTTACCTAATATAAATATAAATTATAACTATTTTAACACATAGATTAATAGATTAATAGTATAATAGTACGTCAACGTATAGTTTCCTAACAGGTAAATAAGTAAAAGAAAAGAGTTTTGTATTCCTAGGATATGAACAGGAGCTAGCTGCTGCTGCGCATAATATTTATTTTTAGGTTACATTTTACACATTGGTATTGTAAGTACAGGCCCCACATAATTAATAATTAGTGACGAAATCTGAATTTTTTTTTTAAGGGATGAAATTAAAAATATTTTATTATACTATAATAAATATTTTTAATTTTAGAGATTAAATATTAAAAATATAGCTAAATTTTTTTTTAAAAATTAAATATATATAAAATTTATTAAAATTTTCAAACTTTGGAGAGCTATGTGTCACGGGGTGAAATGCTTATTCATTTGTTCATTTCCGCTGCCAATTGCCTAAGATACTAGGCAAAATTTGGAAAGGCTGACTAGCAAAACTTAAGGGAAGCAACGCTAGTGCCGCACGAGTTGCGCAAGTTTGAGTGAAAACAACAAGTCCGTAACATATGGCCCTTCTATACAGTGTTATTAAAACTGAATCGGACAGTAAACTTGTCTCCTGATCGGTTGACTGTTCGACCGGTTTGGTTCACCAGTCGGATCAAATTTTTTATTTTTTTATTTTTTATTAATTTATTTTATATCAAAATGATGTCGTTTTGAATAATTCGATTTTTTAACAATCTGATCGAACTAATAATCGATTTTTAATTTAATCGATCCGACCAATTGATTCGGCCTGATTTTAACAACACCGCTTCTATATCCCCCACAAATATCTGCCTATGCACATACCAACAATTTGTCTACAGTCTGCACATCAAAGCCCCCATTTTAACACCAAATTTGGCGTCTATGTATCAAAATTAATAAAATCTACTAACCAAACGTTGAAACTTTAAAGTAAGCCACTAGAACACTTGAAAAGGTTAAGAAATTTTCATATATTTACGTATTATTATCTCATTTATAAAAGTACTTTAAATTTTAATTTAGAGCGAAAATCAATTTATATTTGTATAATATGTAATTAATGAGCATAATATTTTTTTTTTTTATCAGAATATGAGATAATTTATCTGTCTTCTTTTTTCTAGGGAAAAAAAAAAAAGAAAAATAAATCCCTTCGAAAACATCTAATGAAATTAAAACGATATAGAAAAATTTAGCATGCCATTGTATAAGTAGAAATTATAGTGTAATATTTTAATAGGTAAATTTAAAAAACATATATTTCATTTTAATTATATTATTTGTTCAAGTGATAAAGTCATTTTTTTCAATTTTTTTTATAAATTATTTTATTTAAATTAGTATTATGTTCTCCATTTCTTTAATCGAATTCTAGGTTAGAGATATAAGATTTCAAAATATTGTTTTATAATTTTTCACATATAATCATAGATTAATTTATTAAAAACAAAAATTATAAATAATGATATTTCTAAATTCTATTGAGCTAAAAGGTGAGCCTAGGAGTTGGAATTAGGTGAAGACAAATAGAGTAAATCTCCTACCCAAATTTGGCCAAAACATACGGTGTGTTAAATAGATATTTGAACCAATCATCAATTGTACTTATCAATAGGTAATTAGAAATATAATAAGTCACTATGGTTATAGTACAATTATGACTTCAATGAAGGGGCTTAGGGGCCGAGGGTCCCTCTAAAATATAAAAATTTTTTCGTATAAAATTATAAAAATTTGATTATATATTATATTTATTTTATTTATTTTAAATAAAATTTTTTAAATATATAAAAATTAATTTAATTATATATACTATTTTAATGTAAATTATAATTTAAAAAATTTAAGTCCATAAAAAAATTTTATGACTCCATCGTGACTTCATATAACACAAGATCAGTTTCACATAACATTGTCATATATCAGTTTATTTATTCACATTTATAATTATAATTTAATTCATTCACCTCTTATAATTTATTAACTTTTTATTTAATTAATTTTTATAATTGTAATTTATAATTATTTTTTAAATTAATAGAATTTTTCATTAATAATATTTAATAAGTACAACTTGAAACATAAAAATAAATTTGATTGCGTTCAAAAAATACATATAAATCTTATTATAAAAATGATATTTTCCTCTGAGCATTAATCGTATTGACCAAATAATTGTATACAATACTTTGGATGTATTTGGCACATCGACAAGAAACACATTCTACTCGGTGAGTATATTGAGCCAGAAATTGACTTTATTGTCGACAAATCTTTAAATGAGTCTGATATTTTAAATATCATACTTAAATTTCTCTTAATTTTTATGACGGAAGACACACAACCTTCTATAAAAGAAAACAAGCAAACTCTTATTAAGAAAAACAAACACAAAAGACTTATTAAACCCCATAAAAAAGATAACAAAACCAATAAAGTAAATGAAAAATAAAATTAGATACATATTTAGAAAGATATAAATTAATAAATATTTCTCATTAAAAATAAATAAAAAAATGAACTGCCAACTAAACAAAAATTGATAGTGGCTCAAATATTAAATTTTAAAAAAAAATTAAAAAAAGTAAAAAAAAAAAAAGAACGGTTAGGATTTCATTTTAGGTCAATTATAATTTATTATTAATCAAATATGATTTAAATTTTTATAACTCCCAACTATAATTATATGATGTGGCTTTCCATCTAGTAGAACTATCTGTAAAATTTTAAATTCGAACTCCAATTTAAACTAAATTTAAAAAGAGAAAAAGAAAAAACACTATGATACTGAAATGAAACATGTTATCGCATTTATTGCAAATATACCTCTCCCAGTTATGGCCACATACATAAAATTTTCTTTTCATTTTTTTTTTATAAAGAAAAAAAAGGAGGGTGCATTGCATTTGATATGAGTACATACTGTCAAAAATCCACTTCGTCTTTTTCCTTCACATTATTCGGAGAGAGAGAGAGAGAAAGAGGGACCTTATCTTTGAGGCTGGCCGCAAGTGCAAGTGCAAGTTGACATTAACACAAAAGGAAAACAAGAGGAACACAAACAGCCAACAGAAAATCTTCTGAAGGCCAAAAAAAAAAAAAAAATTCTTTCTAGCTCTAGAGTTTTTATCACAGAACAAAGACAGAGAGAAGAGAGAAAGCAAATTGCAAGAGCTAAGCTAATCTGTGTTTTTCAGAATTTGAGCAACATGTGTTGCTTTGGTGTGTTAAAAACTGTGAAAATTGTCTTTTTTTTTATTCATATCCGCGTTAAAAAATAATAATAATAATAATACTGTTATGGCACCACCAGCTCTATATCTCAGAGTTTAGTCGGTTCAAGTTGTTACAGGTAATTAAGTTAATTTTCAACTACTTCTTCTCCTTCTTCAGCTCTTAGTTTTTTTGTTTTTTTTTTAATCTTATTTAATAACTTAATTTTTTCTCTTATAGTTTGATATTTATTTTCTCTCAAAAGATGAATCACTATGTTCCCGATTTCGAAATGGACGACGATTGCGCAATTCCTACTTCTTCAACCTTAACTCGCCCTAAAAAAACAACCCCGTAAATTTATCTATCACTATTTAATTAAATTTATAATTTTCTTTATTTAATTGAAAGAAATTGAAATTGATAGGTCGTCGGAGGACGAGATCATGGAGTTGCTATGGCAAAACGGCCAGGTGGTTGTTCAGAGCCAAACGCAAATGTCTCTCAAGAAATCGCCGCACCACAAATACAACGACGCAGTGCTTCCTGTCGATCAATCAACTTCGAGGGAGATCCGATCGTCACAAGAACATAACCACCATCAACAACAACAGCATCATCATCATCATCATCATCATCATCTTTTTATGCAAGAAGATGAGATGGCTTCTTGGCTTCATTATCCTCTCAACGATACTAATTTCGACCAAGATTTCTGCGCTGATCTCCTATATCCTTCCGCCGCCTGTGTCACTTCCACCACCACAAATACCAGTGCTACAACTGTTCGTTCCATCCATAATCCTGAGGCTCGTCCGCAACCGGCTGTTTCTGCTGCGACTGCTACAGCTACGGCGCCCAGACCTCCTATACCACCGACCAGAAGAGCGGAGGTAGTAAATAACTTTGCTTATTTCTCCAAGCATAGAGGCCTAGCAGAATCTGGACCGTCTAATTTAAAAACTGTTGTAAGGGAGTCAACTGTTGTGGACTCCAGTGATACGCCAGCGATGGGGTCTGAGTCTAGAATTTCGGAGGCGGCGGTTGCCAGGAGTACTGCCGGTGTATCGAGTGGTGATAATGGGTGCGGGACCATGAGCGGTGCTGCAGTAGCAGGTACCACGTCCCGTACAGGTGGAGTTAACAATAGGGAGATGATGACGTGTGAGATTAGTGTGACATCATCCCCTGGCGGCTCAAGCGCCAGCGCCGAACTGGCGCCAGCTCAGAAGCTGCCGACGGAAGACCGGAAACGCAAGGGAAGAGAGGAGGAGACGGATTATCACAGCGAGGTAAGTCTTGGAGTTAATTACCTTGCGTACAGTGTATTACTGTATATATTAACTACCAATTTTGGCATGTTTGTGTTTTTATTGTTCTCGGCTATCGTGCGCAGTAATAGTGACGTTGGTAAACGTGTGCACTATTTCTCCTGTGGAATTTTTATTTATTTATATTATAAGTATTAATTAAAAAAAGGAAAAAAGCTTTCGGTGCATGTTCATAGAATTTTAATGGTGTATGTAAGCGAGAGAGTATCGTCGTTTCAGTATTGTCCGTACACGTGGTTGCAATGAGAAAAATGTTTGATTTTGATATGATCGATTTGACAGACGGTGATGTAGAGAAGTACAATGAACATGTAACACATGGAATCTTTTTTTTGTGGGACGTCTGATTGACGGAGCGTGTAACGGAAATTGGGCCTTTTCCTCCCATTATCTGGTTGTCTTGTCCGTTTGCTTGGGGTGCAGTTTAGCATTGTTTTTAAGCTTTGATGGTTGCTGTGACCGAAAATTTTTGCTTACACCGTCCTAACAAAATTAACTCATTCATTAATTTAAGGGGTGGTGAAATATTTTAATTAATATAATTTATTTATTTATTTTTTCAGTAAAAAAATAATAATATTTTTTTTATATATTTTTATCTTATTAAATTGATGTATACAAAACTTATTCTATTATAATTGTGCTAAAAAAAAATTATGTTGAATTGAATAAAAATTATTTTTAAATTAATTAAATTATTAAAATTTATTTATATATTAAATTTCTCATGTTGTAATTATAATCAGTTAAATAATACTTCCAAGTGTTTCTTTCCTAGTAAATGTACCCGTTGACAAACTCCTTAACCCTTTCGGTTGAAATTATAGTTAATAAGACGAAGAGTAAAATATATTTGTCAATTATATTTGATCTTGAGTTGATTATGCTGTTTAGGCTTAATTGTGTTTTTACCTACTACTATGCTTCTTTTTAAGATTTTTTTTTCTTCTTTTCTCCATTTCATCTAAATGTGATTATTAATAAAGTAAAATTTCTTGATGTTTTTTAGATGAATTTCTAGATGTTTTATTAGGTGTATCAAAATGTGTCTTATATTGGTGGTAGAAATGAGGCTGTTTAAATGTGTGTGATGGAAAATTTCCATCCATAATAATTATCAACAAAAATACAAATTGTATGGTAGTTTAAGCCTTGTGAATTATAGTGGCATTGATAATCCACTTTCAGATAAATTAGAAAGTTATTGGTACAATCTTAAAGGCTCTAATTCAATTATACAAATGGACTTTGAAGCTGTACCTACGATGGGGGATACCAAATTATTGATGCCATCCAGGGGTTATTATAGAAAAACCAGCCATGTTCTGATGTTCAGTTTCAAGTTTCAAATTTTGTGGTGGTTTATTTCATGGCATTATAAATTTGTGCAATGATTCTCAAAAGCAGCTTCTGTCTATTTGAAAAATGTTTTTCATCTGCATCTATAAGTTTGCTCGAGCCCATTTCAATTGTAGGTTTCAATATTCGCTTTCAGTATAAAGAAAGCTTTTATGTGTCAATTGAGGAAAGAGTAACTAAGATTGGTGTTAATATACTTTGGGGAAAAAACCTTGTCAAATACCTAATTTTGTGAAGAGTAAGGGGAGGGTAAGCAATTTTGAACCTCAATAATGACTGGAGAAATATCAAATATATAACATCTACAATGGGAGATGAAGTGTTGGATGGAAACAATATGGCAGGAGGAAGCTTACCTCTTGGATGCATGGTTCAAATTGCATCGCTAAGTGTTTGTTTCTGTATTAATCATTCTCAGTGGCTTAGACCTCTATCAGGCAAAATCCCAAATGTTGTAGGTACTGTGTAATAGGATTTAAGTATTGAAATATGCGAAGTAGACTGTGGAATAGGATTTATGGAGTCACCCCAGTGGCAGGATTTATTACATTTTGTTTGTGCCTCAGTAATACAAGAAGAGGTGTCAGCCTTCATGCGGAGAGATATTGCATTGTGCTGTTATTTAGGTGCAAAATTTTCTATATCTTATCATTGTTCTTATATCAATAGTTCTAACTATATCTATTTATATTTTCCTATTTCTTTCTTATTGTCAAAGGATGTTGAGTTTGAATCTGCTGAGGCAAAAAAAAAGGCTCGTGGATCAACATCTACAAAAAGATCTCGTGCTGCAGAAGTTCACAATCTGTCAGAAAGGGTTTGTACTTTTACTAATATTGCAAATTGTTGACAAACTAGTTAATTTTCCATGTGGTCAGCATCCTTAATAGGCTGATGTTACATTTTTTCAGAGACGGCGAGACCGGATAAATGAAAAGATGAGGGCTTTGCAAGAGCTTATACCTCGATGCAACAAGGTTCTGTATATTTTTATTTTTAGTAGGCATTGAGGATCTGTTCACCTTCTTCCTCTTTTCTTCTTATTTTTTTTTCTTCGTATCCCATGAATTCGCTGCTCCTTTTCTGTCTGCAGTCAGACAAAGCTTCTATGTTGGACGAGGCAATTGAATACTTGAAATCACTTCAGTTGCAAGTACAGGTAATTATGTCCTAGCTCATACTATGATGTGGTTGTCTTGGATACCGTTTGAACATAATTCCAGCTGTAATGAAACATGAATTTATCTGATTGAAGATAACTTTTTGGAACATGAATCTGAATTAATCATTTGTATGAGCTCCAGCATTTTTCCTGTTTTTTCACTATTAGTTATATCACATGCCTTGACAATCTTGTATGCTTTATCAACATTATGATCATGAGTTTAAAGATGACGAGTTTAGCTTGCTGTATTAAGAATACCTCATTCACCTAAGCTATTCATGTATGCCGTAATTTCTAGTGAATAAAGAGATGCGGGTCATACTTTTTGCTGAAACTCAAACTACTTTTGCATCTCAAGGTTGCTCTTTGTAGTTTGATGTTCACCTGCTGTATGGAGAGATTGTTTTTGTAGTTTGATATTCTTGTTAGCAATGTTGAATTCAACATCTATATTTTTTTTTGCTGTGGATGCTTTTCTGACGGAGGGATTGGGGAGGGAGAGGGAATGTAGGAAAATTTTAACAGATGGAGGATAAAGTGCCTTAGTTGGATAATTTTCCAGTTAGTATGTCCTCCTTTATTATGCTGAAAACGGCCTAACATATCAACCAATCTCAGGGCTTTTCTTATGAATGAATTATAAGTTTGATAAATAACATGCTCAAAGTTTGATAAATGACATGGTTGGTGAAATTTTGAAAAGGGTTCGGTGCAATAGTAAAAACTTGAGCTCACAGCAACAAGGATGCATGTTCGAATCTTGGGAGTAGCCAGTTAATGCAAAATTGCAGTGGGGATAGTACTGTCCCCAAATTCTTCCTCTATGGGATCATCTTTTAGGACTATAATATGTTCCTGGCCTCTAGAATTATGCATCTGTATTGGAGAAGCAACTTGAGCATAATCATTCACAACAGTGACACTAACCTTTCAATATTGCTGCCCAAGCAGTAAGTGCTGGATGGCGCCAAAGATAGTAAGTTTTATGATGTCTGTAACAGCAACAAGTTCCCCTAGGAGAATGGATTAAATGATTGGTATCTCTACACAAGGACTTTCCATAATTGTAGTGCTTCCTTCCAGAAATCTACACTTCATATATATGCCCCTTCAATGTTTATCAAGCTTGCTCTAACCATGGAACTTTCCTTGGCTTAAAGTTTTTTTTTTAATTTTTTTATGAAAGATTAGCAGTTCTTGTATATGCAAATTTGTGCATGGTATTCTTTTGTATCTTTATGAAAGGATTAGATTGTAATTAATTTCCACAGATGATGTCCATGGGATGCAGCATGGTCCCAATGATGTTTCCTGGCATCCAGCAATATATGCCGCCATTGGGGATGGGAATGGGAATGGGAATGGGGATGGGCATGGGAATGGAAATGGGCATGAATCGTCCTATGATGCCATTTCCCAATGTTCTAGCCGGTGCACCCTTGCCCACATCGGCTGCAGCAGCTCATTTGGGTCCAAGGTTCCCTATGCCAGCTTTTCATATGCCCGCTGTCCCTGCCCCTGATCCATCCAGAATCCAAGCAGCCAATCAATCGGATCCCATGCTAAGTGCAATAAGCACACAGAATCCAAACCAACCACGAGTCCCAAATTTCGCAGATCCTTATCAGCAGTACCTTGGTCTCCAGCAGTTGCAAATACCAGTAGCACAGGTAATATATTAGTTTTTAACTTTTTAATCTCCTCATTTTCATCCAGAAAAGCTTCATTTGTTGTTTCTTTATGACACTTAGCCACCCTTTAGTGAGCCCTATTGTTACATGTTACTTGATGAGGAATTCACGCTTGTGTGTGCAAGAGCACACACGGTGCATTTCTCATTTTGTCTTGTTTGTCTATTATCTATGATTATTATCTTTGATGTATTAAATTTCCTGCTAGTAATTATTCTAGAGTTGCTAAGTTTTCAATGTTGAGCTTGTTCACTTATAAGGGCATGTCTAGACTTGGCTGATTTAAAACTTTCCAAGTTATCTCCACTTTTCTTGATCTGTTAGTAAGTTTTGAGATGATCAATATGCCTGCTTAATTTATTTTAAGCTTTCCCATCATCTATAGGAGTTGGTTAATACCTGATTACCTGCTCTTATATTTACAGAATCAACCAATTACCCAGCCAAGTACCAGCAAGCCAGGTACCAGTGAAGGAGCTGAGAATCTTGAAAATCACCAGTCAGGTAGGCTGCTCTGTCACATATATCTGTTAACATTTCTTAATAAAATAGGGGAAAGCCAAAACCTACTCCTAACACGTTGCGGGCTTCTCAACCATTGTGTGTTGGTCACAAGAAGGTGGAAATATGAAAAAATAACGAAAGATAGTTTAACATGAATACATCAATTAGTGACACAGCAGATACTACTGTTTGCTCTGTTAAAAAAAAATGACACTGCTCTTTGCTTGTGACCTAATGTTATGACTTGTGACCATTAATAGAAAGCTCTACCTCTCTAACTCTGTGCTATACCCAATGGATAGTTAGAGCATATGAAAATTTGGATATATCTCATATATGTGTTGATCTTGACTACTGATCAGGCGTTTGATACCATGTCCAATGAACATAGGTTGGAATAGTGGGAAGAGTGGTTTGTGGTTTTCTTTTTCATGTTTCTATATAAAAATTAAAGCTAGGTTCTTGACCTGATTAATTTCTTTTTTCCACCAAACTAGGCTGAAAACAGATTAGGAAATTGTTTAAAGAATGAACATTGTTGTATTTTACAAGTATGCCAATTTTATCTCAGTAATGCTTTTTTTTCTGTAAGGCCCCACTCTCCCCATCCTTCCCTCCTTTTCTGCAGTTTATTTCATCCCTTTCAGGTATTGGAAACTCTATTTTTAATTTGTTCTACTCCTTCATATATTTGTTTTATGTTTCCCCATTTTGTTTTTTTTCCATTTTCCTATTCATCCTACTCCTACCAATCAAAGCATGAATGATAAAGACTTGATAGTCACATTTACAAATTTAAGATGTATCACATGTTAATAATATAATATGAGAAAAAGTCTCACATTGATTAAATACAAACATATTAAGTGATTAATATAGAAATAGACTCTTCAACCTTAATAGCTAGCTTTTAAGGCTAGTTCTCCCAAATATATATTAAAAATTTAACATCACAAAAAGTGAGATCTAAGTGTTGTTAAAATATTCAAAATAATTTTTTTTTATGAATGATATTCTACAGGGACATGATATGCCGATAATAGAATCCCTGATTGGCAAAAGATTTTACAACTGCAGCACTTAATTGTATAGTTTGTGCTGTCCTGTTAGAATGATGGAGCATTGTTGTATAACGGTTTCGTTCGAGAATTACTCGTAGACTGCCTCTGCTGAATGCTGAAAATATTATAGATGATGGAGCGTCTGGTGCCTTCAGGCTTAGAGTTTTTGGGCACATCTCTTGTGAAAGGCTATGCCTGTTAAGTTTTGTAGTGTAAGAGGAGCAACATCGCAGAGAAGCTTTTGCGACTTGTCTAATATAACCGTAACACAGCTAACATGTAATTATTTTACCACCCCCATAGTATTTAAATTTTTTTTTCCCGTGTATTCTAGCTTTTATCATCTGCCTTTTATTTTTATTTATTTCTCTTTTGTTAACATTATTTTTTATTCAAACACATTATTTTTTATTCAAACCAGTTAAATGTGGTTTAAAGGATAGAATTTAATGAATATAAATATGAACAAATACCCCACTTTGAGTATAGGCTGGAGGAAACTTGATTGATGGCTAATGGCTATATCCATTTACTATTTGTTCTGTTGTCGAGTGGTAGTTATGAAAGGGACAATAGTTTGTCCCTTCAGAATTTTGTTGCAGTCCTTTCAATCAGTCTAGAGCTGCAAATGAGTTGAATGAGTTGAACCGAGCCAAGTTTTAACTTGTTTAGACTTAACTTGATTGTTTTTTTTCGAATTTGAATTCGAATTCGAATTTAAAAATTGTATTCAAATTTGGCTCGTTTCGAACTCGAGCTTTAATCGAACTTAAAAATTATATTCAATCTAATATAAAGTCAAAATCATTCAATTAGTAAAAAAAAAAATTTAATTATAAAATTGAGCATTACATATTCTAAAAAAATTAAAAGTATGTGTATCTTAATTAAATTAAATTATCAAAAAAAAAATTATAAAAGTGTTAAAATATATTTTTTAAAATGCCAATATTATTATTATTATTATGTAACATAAACTTTTTTTTTTTTAAAATTAAACTTCTTAACTATTGAATGAAATTATAAAATATAATTTTAGTGAAACTAATTGTATACATATATTATTATTAATTTTATAATTACAAAACATAAATTATAAATGTATATATTAATACATTATAAACGAGCTTATTCGCGTGCCTATTAATCAAGCTATTCATGAGTCTAATCGAGTCGAATTTAGTTTTGCTCAAATTTGACTCGTTTATTAATCGAGTCTTGAATTAAAACTCAAACTTGATTTATTTATAAAACGAACTAAACGTAAACGAGTTTTTATCGAGCCGAACACCGAATCGCTCGCGAACGGTTTGACTCATTTACACCTTATTTCAGTCTCACTTCTTTAGACTAATGAGAAGATAAGTTGTGCACGCACCTAAACAGAGTGCCAAGAATCTGAAAAGAGCACATTGGGCAGCTTTCTGCGAATCCTGGCCCATTGGTTATATTTTTCTTTCCAATGTTTATCCAAGGAGAACTTAGCCATATAGGAATAATAAAAGATATTGTGGACCAATACAGAATATTTCCCATAATCTTAAAACACTCATAAGGGGATATAAACACAAGAAGATAAGAGAGATAATTAGGAACAAACTCTACTTTATGCTATGGTTGGTACAAAGAAAGCGAATATCATGAACAGAATATAGTAATCGATTTGATTATGGACGGAGAGAAAATATGAAACAGATTCTACAGCACTCCCTTTCTATCTTACAATAATTCAACTTGCTCTGAGCAACAGCATTGAAGGATTATAGATTGTTAACCGGCCTAAAGAGCGTGCTGACTCTTTGTCTCATTCTACACACACCAGTTGCAAAATATTAAATGCAACAAGCATTTTCTTCTTGTCTATGACTGCTTGCAGTTATTGATCTACAGCAGATAAAATCTGAGAACAGAGAATATAAATATTGCTTACTGACATTGAGAACAGTGAATTTTCTCGTCATCAACAAATTGTATATCATCGCCATAATTCATGAATTATGATAGCAAATTTGGGACGATATTAAAATAAAACTCTAAATACCTTTTCAGTGAAGATGCGGAATGTCTCTACTCCCATAGCTTTGTCGAGTTCCTAACCAGAGTAACAACAGATTTTAGAAGGATTTCTTCCTCTCATTTAAGTGGAAATTAGAATTACATACACTTTCTGGATCTGGAGCACAATCGATACTATATATAAGTTTCCGGAGACTTTCATCCTTCAAAGCACTTTGAATTTCACTGGAAGAAGCTGCATCAAAGGAACATTAAGACTTGTTTCTCATGAGAGTAAATATGAGCATTAATTGCTTTGAGATATTAGAATAATAGAACCAATTAAGGCTTGATTTCATTTAGTTAGTTTGTTCTTTTAATTTTTGCTTTATAAATAGTACTATCCACATTCATCCAAATGATTTTATTAAAATTTTGACTAGAGACTGTATAAGAACAATTGAAGTAAATGCCAATAGTCCATTGTGTTCATAATATGTTAGCTACCAACAATCCAATGAATAGATAGACCCACAAGATTTATAGTTCATGAAGCTGGAAACTATGAAATAATTACACTTCCACAACAATAGTAGGAGACCGACACCAATAAGAGAGACTGTTATGTACTGAAAAATGGCATCCCTAGTACACATGTCCCACCACATTGGTAGGGTTGGCGGAGGTGCTATCGTATGTAGTCCCCTCATCCCCAACTTCTTTCTAGAGAGGACCTTTTGGTTTACAAGAAAGCAACCTTACCATTATGCCAACTGCTAAGGCTTACCCTTAGGAGAGTTCACTAGTGGATATGATTGATAGAGGGGAAAAAGGCTCCAAGAGAAGATGGGATGTCATACATGGAACATTTAAAGCATATATTGTCATTCTAAAGTGTCACACTGTCCAACAAGAGATCCTTCTCTCAAGTGTGCTCCCAGAGTAGCTTATTACTCATGATTGTTCTTGTTAAATAAATTGTCAGAGTTACTTATGAATCCAGGAGATTCATCAAGCCACAATATTTACTTTATATCTGCATATAATATTATTTTATTTAGAACAATTTTGGTAGTTAAGTTGCATATTATACAGGTAGAATACCTGATACGGTGGAGAGCTTAGTTTGACCCCCTACATGGGTCATGACACGGGACAATAGCTTAACAGCTTGATTCTCTCTCTCTCTCTCTCTCTCTAGGTTTCTGTGATGTTTTACCATTACGAAGATTCCCAATGCTGAGACTAAGACATGCTCTTCAAGAAGCATAAATCCTTACATCCGACGCAAGCTTCCTGCTTTCATCTAGTTTAATCAAGCACTAGCATATCCTAATTTTTCAGAAAGTTCCACCTATTTTTTCCAGTTTTTATTGATCTATTAAATGCTTGCAATACTTGCCTTGAGGTCTCTAACTGTTGCTTATAATAAAACTCAACTGAGAAGAGGGAAAAAGGGTCTTCCCTGCTTTATAAAACCATCTTTAAAACAGATGTGGCACCAGTGCATTTCCCTTCTATTGCTGAAAACAAATTAAAGGAATTTTTTGACAGAAAAAGAACCACTAGAGGTATTACCTTCAAGCTAGTTGTAAGACCTTACCTATAGATTCTAGTTGTGACTTTAGCAGCACCTCACTTGTATAGGCAACAGTTAATGGTCTTTCAACAGGCAGCTCAGGGTCAGCAACTGACAAATTTGAAACAAATGCATGCAATTATTAGAAGTTCCTGAGAAAATATTCTTGAACTAATTTCCATTCAGTTACATTGAAAAATTTTGAACCGAAGAACAATCATTTTATAGCACAAATAAGTGCATTTCAAAAAAAAAATTCATTTCTTCAACAGTTCTTCAATTTCATTAAAATTATCAGCAGCAGGAAGCTACAAGCGAAGCAGTGGATATTAATGGCTTAGCACATAGATAACACAACACGTAAGGAGAAAATAGGGAGAAAGAAAATATTCACTTAATAACATAGATAACTCAACATTATATTCGACACTGGATCAACAAAAGACTAGGAACAAAACAAATTAAACATCTTAATCGTTACAAGAACAATAAGCAAACAAGTGAATCAGAATGTTGATGAACATGTAATTGAGTAATTGAATTCTTACTTGATTTTTTCTCTGTAGATTCTGGCTTGAAACAAGGTATTTCTGCATAATTCATTTACACTTAAATCAGTTTACATTCTCGATACCATTTGCTAACATCAATGAGATTGCAATTATAGTTCATATTACAGCATATACCTAGATTTTTACGGTGAAGACATAGCTCAAATTTGTATGTGACAATTGATGCTTATAACTATGAATTCTGGTGAACTTCACCAAGAAACTAAACTGGAAATACATTGAAAATAATACACAGAAACACCTATTTTTTCTCCTTTATCAAAATGGCAAAGTTTAATTTTTCTTCAAATCTTATTAGCCATTGTTTATGTGAGATTATGATCTCTCAACTTTATTGCCTTCATCTCTCGATGTAACAATAATCAATAATTATAACATAAATGGGAAAAATTTTGATTAGTAATTGATAAATCCCAAAAATTCACATTGCTTTTTTTTTACAAAAAAAAAAAAAAAAAAAGGAAATCTTTTTCCTAGTTGTTGAGACCATTTGTGAAATTTCTAATCATCTTCAATTTCTTCTTCAAAGTTGCACCAATTAATACATAAATGAAACAGAAAGATAACAATAAAATAGAAAAAAAAATAAAAAAACAGACCTTTATGTTTCTTGAAGCAGCCAAGAGAGCAACTACAAGGAAGAAGACAAAAAAAAAAATGGTAAATAGACTAAACAGAGACAAGAAGTAGAAGAAAGGAAGGAAAGGAAAAATGGGTTTGGGTCTGTTTGAGGTTTGCTTACTAAGGAGCAAGACAAGAAGGGCACTTGTATTTAGATTGAGCTCCATTGCAGACTTGGCATTGTTTAGGACCCATTAACCTGTTTCAGCTGTAAAGGCCTAAAATCCCAAGTTTTCAAAGAAGACAATGGCGATGCCGGAACTCAGACCAGGCTCTCTCCGACGAGTTTGTTTATTAGATCGTTCTAGCTGCAATTTTGGAGCCAAGATTTTTCCCCTGTTTTTTTGGTTTTTTCAAGAGTGTAGAAAGTGTTTTTAGTTTTTCAATTGTGGCTACGTCTAGGGTTTCTCTCTCTCTTTTTTTTTTTTTTTTTTTTTTTTTAATTATATAATTAGAAAATATATATATATATATATATATATATATACACAATTTGTCATAACCACTGCTTAAAAAAAATTAAAAAAAAATCAGACAAAATTAAAATTAAAGTGGAGATTTGTAAACATCACGAATTTAGTGATTGTAATGAAATATAATTTTATTAAAATTTTTATTTTTTTTAATTTAATTATTTTATAATTATATTTTATTTGAAATAAACTGTTAATTAATAATTAAGACACTTGTTAAAAAAATATTATCATTATTTTTATTGATATTTTCAAAAGAATTGATAAAAAAGTGTTTTTGAATACTTTTTGAAAATTTACTATTTATTTATTTTATTTCAAACTATGTAAAGCTCAAAACAATATAATTTAAATTGTGTTTGCAAATTTTTTTTATTAGGATTTAATTAATTTTAGACTAGTCAAAGCATATGAATAATGAAAAAATTATTAATTTTATATAAATATTTGGTTGAAATTTGAAATTCATATTTAATTTAAGTATTCGTATAAGATAATTTATTATTAAATATTTAAAATATTTTATGATAAGGGAAGAACTACTTTATTTTATTTTGTGTAATTCATTTAATATTTTTGTATATAAAAACTATTAAGACAACCTTATGGATTTTTATTCCCTTATTTTTAAAAAAATGGTAAATCTTGTTTAATAAATAAATTTAAACTGAAATTTGTGTTTTATTATTATTATATCTTATTCTTTTTTTTTTCCAATTTTATCCCAATTTAAAATTTTGATTGCAATATATCATAAAATTAAATTGAAAATAATAATAATAATAATTACATATTTATTTGAAGGGTAAAAGAGAAACTCAACTTGAAATTTATTCTACCATGTTATTAATTTAATATTTAAATTTCGATATAAATTAATTAAATTTTTTAATTTTATGAATTGACAAACTATTAATAATTAAAATTAATGATTTAATGAATCAAATTTACAAAGCTAAAAAATTCAATTAACTTCAATTGAAATTTAACGATTAAATTGACAAATATAATATAATAAATTTAATGACCAATTTGGTATTTTGAACTTTTAGTTGATAAATTTTTTATTAGAATTATGATTTAGGGTAAAATTACGATTAAATTTTCAAATTATAATAAAACTGAAATAATATATATATATATATATATGCACAATATTCAAGATAACTTTTTTAATTTTTTTTTGGAGCATTTGGGGAGAAAGTTTGAACCTCGATCAATTGTTCAGATAATATATGATAATATATGCAATTATCACTGAACTATATTCTGGTGTGCAAGAGAACCTTTTTATTAAGTCATATTATTAATTAAATAAATATTTACTTTTACTTTTTAAAATATGTTTGACATTAAAATTAAAATTTAGGCTCTCCAATATATTAGATTATAATACATTTCATTTCAGCATGCCAAAACATATTTTTTTGGATTTCAATTGAAGTCATTTTTGAAGATAAATCTCTTAGTTCAACAGAATCACCATAAACGACCGTGAGATCTTGGATCAGAATCCATGGAGCCAAATTAGCCCCTAAAAAGGGTTGAGATAAAATTTTGCCCATGACTACGAGTTAAAACTTGATCACCATAGCTGGCCAAATATCCAAGTGGTTTTTGAATGTTACATCTGAAGCATACAACACTCAACCTGCTGTGAAAAATAATCTATTTTTCATTTTTGCAACCAAATTCAACGTGCAGAATTATCATATTACTTAACACACATTTAAGTCATAATCCCAAAGAGGAAAAAACAGATTTAGGATACAATAACTTAGTACAGGGATATAAAAATGAAAAGCAAACGATTCCTATTCTGTAAGCAAATACAAGACCAATCTTTTCACATATAAAGTCCTTCTGGTACCCCCTCTTTCTTCTTGAACATCACCTTTTCTTTTGCCTTCTTGAAGTCAGTATGTGTCACCTAAAAGAAAGAATTTGAAAATAAATAAATAAATAAGGAACATCTTGGAAGGTTCTTAATTCTACATTATCAAGTCCCTCTAAGATAAGGCCAGAATATGAATTGCAAGCACCATGGATTTAAATCACGGTAATGGTCATTTTCGCAGTCGCGGTCGCGTGTAACGATAACGGGGTTGTCATGGCTATAACGTAACGGTAACGTCCAACCGCTACGCAATTTTACCGAAAAAAATTGCAAAATAAGAAATAATGACATAAATCACTAAATCTAACAGTTATAACTAATTAATAAGCATAATACTCTATAAATAAAAATTCAACATGTATAATTTTTTACCAAAATTAATAAGAATTATTCCTTTTTTTTTTTTCTTTGGCAGAAAATCTGTCATTTTCCTTGGTAACGGCCGTTAAATTCACAAAAAAAATTTGTCCATTATAAAACGGGAATAACGGTAACGGGAGGCTTAATTCCCGTTACATATCGGCCGTTACGTTATGTAACGGCCGATATTTAAATCCATGGCAAGCACCATCTAGTAGTACTTGACTACCTAGTCTACCATCTAATGGCCAATAAGAACACTTGTCAGAATTATGAGGTAAAAACATTATAGCATTTTAAACTCGAAAAAGAATGGAGCTTTGAGCTCTCTGCATAACACTTTTAAATGGGCCAAGGGATGGCTTACAAACTCCATAGCCAAACTCTTCTCAATACAGAAACACGACATGTATCGCCCAGTCTTTTCTCTATTTAAAGCACTACTTGTCTAAGTCATGGACCTAAATCTATTTAAACTTCCATGTGAAGGACAGTCTAATAATATATACCAATAGCCTAAAAAAAAATAAAATCTAACTATCATAATTTGTCACATAAAATGTCAACCTCACCTTCATACGTCGTTCACGCAAAGCAAATAAACCAGCTTCAGTACATATAGCCTTTATATCAGCCCCAGAGAACTCGTCTTTAGTCATAACAAATTCTTCTAAGTTGACATCATCAGCCAATGTCATCCTTGATGTGTGTATCTACAATCCTCAGATATGAAATTACCAGGTCACATAAAGAAGCAAGCTTAAAAGATTCAATAATCACAAAAAAGATAGGGACATGATAAACTATATCTAAGATAATTAGAGGGAGAGATCTTAAATGTACTTTTATGTGATCAATCACGCATACCTGGAAAATACGACGCCTTGTTTTGATATCAGGAAGTGGAAATTCAATCTTCCTATCTATTCGACCTGGCCGCAGCAAAGCAGGATCAAGACTTTCAATTCGGTTTGTAGCAAGAATCACTTTGACATCTCCTCTTGAATCAAAACCATCTAACTGGTTCAGTAATTCTAACATGGTTCTCTGAATTTCACGTTCACCACCTGAGTGGGCATCATACCTGCAAAAAATATTACATTAGGAACACCCAAGGATTACATCTATTAAGCCATAAATGTTCCATTTCTTCCACTCAATTTTATTTTTGTTTAGGAGTGAACTATAACTGTTCAAGGGCTCACCTCTTCGTACCAATTGCATCAATTTCATCGATGAAGACGATTGATGGTGAGAGATCATCAGCAACTCTGAAAAGTTCCCTCACTAATTTTGGGCCATCTCCCAAGTACTTTTGAATTAATTCACTACCAACAACACGCAAAAAAGTTGCTGATGTTGAATTTGCCACCGCCTGAGAGAACAAATATGAGGCTTAAAAACTTGGTACTAATTTGATACAGCAGCTTCATTTCAACTAATGATAATATAGAGCAAGTAGAAGCAAATGAAAATCTATAAAAAGAAAAATCTTGTTTCACTGTTGTTTATTAAATAGGAAGTGACAGTGCTTCAAACGTAGATCATATAAATGCCCAGCACCACAGCAAAGCAACCCAACCAACTCAACTTAACTCAACCCAACCTTAATCCCAAAATTAATTGGGAGCAAAGCAACCCAATGAAGGCACAAAAACCACTTAAATGATCTACTCATGTCTTCATACAAGAAATTGCTTTGGATATTAAACCTACTTGGTAGATCAGCATTGAAATATGCTATTTTGCAAATTTGGCATGGATCTTAGGAAGATGACCAAAGCCCACAAAATAATCATGGTACCGTTTGCATGAAGTTGAAATAGAAGATGACTTCAAGCCAAGTTAATATGATCAAGTAACAAGCTTGTTGCTTTGAAATGACTAATTAGCAATTAGCATCTATAGTTTCAAGAGAGACCCAACAATTAAAACAACTACTCTAGTAAATACATTATACGACTAAAAATCTATCTATTGGAGCACATTCAAGGTTAGCAATGTGGCCGGGTTAGGAGGGGAACAAAATACTAAGCAGTTGATGATCAGACTCAGATATCGCCTATTTAAGTGCAACAAGGAAAAAAAGTTTAAAGTACAAACCTTTGCAAGCAATGTTTTGCCAGTACCAGGCTCTCCATATAATATTACCCCCTTAGGAGGCTTAATACCAATATCTTCATACAATTCAGGATGAGTCAGAGGGAGCTCAACTGCTTCTTTAATTTCCTGTATTTGGGCATCTAAACCACCTATATCAGCATAAGATTCCAAAGGAGCCTTCTCAACCTTCATCACAGACACCATAGGATCAACTTCATCCTGAAGAAGCCCAACAACAGACAGGACCTGACAAGGAGCCACAAATTATATTCAATAACATAAGAAAATCAACTCACGCGAAAATTACAGAGGCAATAAATTGGATAACATTGTTTGTGAGAATATGCATAGCATGAAAAGGTACTACTAATACAAGTAGCTAGTCATGATTGTTTCCTCATCTAAAGGAATCGACCAATCAGTACCTAATGCCTCTACTTCAAGCCAACAAAACCACAGTTTCAAAATTCAAAATTCAAACTAATAAATTACATAAAACCACATGCTCTACATCAATAAATCACCAGATATCTTAGTATCCATAAACATCAAATCTGTAAAAATCAACAAATAATACAGAAACCAAAGAAAACCCAATTACCTTATTATGCATCAATATAGCACAGCCAGGCTCCAGCTGATCCTTATCAACAAATGATAAAATCCCAACATAATACTCAGGCCCAACTGACGACGAAACAATTGCGTGATTCTCATCAATCAGCTCTTCCAAATTCCCCACACTCATCGGCGATCCCCTCAAATCATCAACCTTAGATCGATCCTCCTCGGCTTTCTCCTCCTGAGGCTTCAACCTCTCCTGGTTGGCCACGAACTCCTCCTCCATCAACAGATAGTCCTTAATTCGCTCCATCTTTAGTAGTCTCAGTTTGCACTTAGTCAATGGCGTCACCGTCGGCAGCCGAGCAGCAGCCTCAGGTCCTTTCTGCTTGCGCTGTTTGCGGCCAACGCGAGCCGGTGGTGCCGCCGGCTCGAATTTCTTGTCTTTCTTGTCGCCTCCGTCGGATTTCCGGTCGCCAGGGAGACCTTGCCGGCTGCCGGATGGTCCCTGACCCATAGCTTGGATTTGTGAGAGAGAGAGATTTGAGTTTGGCTTTGAGAACAAGTTAGCTTTGTAATGTTGTTACTGCAATGACCATAAACGACAGCTGATTTAAATATGTATGTCTAATGGACTGAATTACCGACTCCATTAAGCGAGTTTTTTGGGCTGATATTGGGCTTGAATTTTTACTTGGGCCAGAGGCCCTGAATAAAATTTTATAATTTTAAGATATTGTTTGATAAAAAATTAAAAATCTGTTTTGAAACAATATAATCAACAATAAAATTTTATAATTTTAAGATAATGTTTGATAAAAAATTTATAATTCAACACCAACAATATGATATTTTTCAATCTCTATTCTAGCATCACTTCTCAAAAAAAATATTTTAATTACTGGGTATTTAAATTCAAGCATTATCTCCTAGATTTTATTATTCTATCTCTTTAATTTCATTTTTAGTTTATATTTATATATTGTTTGAAATTGAGTTTATTGATTGATCATCAATCTTATATAGAAAAGTAAAAAAAAAAAATTGTATTGGTGTTTGTTGTTGTTGTGATTTTAATTAATTGATTGAATATTTTTTTAGTAAAAATCATATCTAATAGAAAATATGAAAGTGGATATGAAAAATTAAAGGAAAAAAAAAAGAGAATTGAAATGTTAATCAAATCTCAACATGGAGCTCTCGATAAATTTGTAATTAATAATAAAAAAAGATGGTACATCAAATTTAACTGAAAGATAAACTTTAGTTGAAAATGAATTAGAAAATAACGTGAAAACAATTAGACAAAATCATGGTGTCAATGATACTAATAATGAGATTAAAGAATAAAAAGATACTAGTCATAATCGTAATGAAGAGCAAAAAGAAAACGAATATGTTATAGAAAAAATATAAAATTTGTAGAGACATCCAATTCAGCATCTACAAATATATATATGATCATGGATAATGGAAAAATATTGATATAAACTTTAGAGATTTAGTAGTAGAAAAATGTCCAATTAGATATAATGAATTAGGTTTTCCTAAGGATGAAAAAAATAGACACATCTCTACATTATTTTATACACAAAAATTATCAAATGGAGAAACGCATGAAAGACGATGGCTAGTATATTCAAAAGATTTAGATAGAGTGTATTATTTTTGTTGTAAATTATTTAATTCACGGTCTAGTATAAAGTTAATTAGTGAATGAAGTAAAGATTGTAAAAACTTGGGTCGTCAAATTAAAAGTCATGAAAGTAATAATGATGAGATTATTCATTCAACTAAAAAATCTTTTGAAGTTGAGTACTTTAATTATATAATGGATCATTCTATTACTTCCATTGAAACTAGATTTGAACAATTTATAGCATATCAAAATATTTTTAGTTTTCTATTTGATTTAAATATGCTAAGAACTTTAGAAGAGGATGAACTAAAAAAGTCTCGTCTTAATCTTGAAAATTATTTAAGATTTGAAGAACATTCTGATATTGATGGACTTAATTTATTTTCAGAATTAAAAGTATTGAAGGAAACTTTAAACATAGAAACTAATGCTCCAATTGAAATGCTAAATTATATAAAAAGACTATATTTTTTTTTTCCAAATGCATGCATTGCCTATATAATATTATTAACCATCCTTGTAACAGTTGCTTCCGCTGGAAATAAGCTTTTTAAAATTAAAATTACTAAACTCTTTTAAGATCAACTATGTCGTAAAATAGATTGAATGAATTAGGTATATTATCTATTGAAAATAGTATGTTAGAACATTTTGAATATAAAACTTGAATTCATTCAGCATAGGAACCAGTGCCCGAAACATGTGCCTAGCTTTTTTACTTTTATCTTGCTTTAATAAGTAATTTTGCATCTGAAAAAACAAAAATGATGAAATGAATTTTTCTAAATACATTGAAGAATATATATTTTTTTATTTAGACTTCATCCAAAATCTCGTCTTAGGCCCTCGATTTACTTGATCCGACTCTGGTCCTTGTACATGGCATATTTAAGTTAAAAATGCTCATATTCTTGGAGAATAACATAAATTCTACAAATAAATGCAATTAAGCTTCTATTTAATTACATTTTATGTTTTTAATCTTTATATAATAAACGAAGTATTGGATAAATCAAAAATTTTAAATCGAAAATAATTTTCCTTCATTTTTTAAGGAACCAAACAGAAAATTGTCAATAATGAAAAAGAAACGCGAAACATTACATACCATGTACACCTGTTGTTGACTCCACACCAAGGCATCGGATGAGATATGATCGGCAACTCTCCTAACAAACTCATCAGAGATGGAGCCATCACAAGACCCTCAAATTTTTATATGGAAGTTCTTGACTTGGGAAATTCGGATCAAGAACCTCAAATTCTCGAGAAATTTCACAAAACCCAAAACCTCGAGGTTGATTCTAGTTGATTACCTTGAGTATGAGCTTGTTCTTGACCTGAGCTTGAACCTAGCCAAGATGGGGAAAAATCATTTGGGTTGAAAGAGAAATAGATAAGGTCATCACAAGAGATACCGAGAGAGAGCAAAAAATCTTAGAGAGATGATAAGTAGAGCTCGTCTTTTTTGTTGAGTGAGAAGCGAAGCAAAGAAGGAGGAGAGGACAAGAGAGAGGGTTTCTGTGAGTTTTTGCAAATAGGCCTGGGCATCGGTCGGTTCGGTATAAAAAAAATAAAAACCGACCAAACCGAAATAGAGGTAAAAGAGGGACCGAATCGAACCGAATAAACCAAAATTAAAATAGGCCGAAATTATTTAACGGTTCGGTTTGGTTCGATAATTTGGTTTGGACCTCTTTGATGGGCCTTTGAATTTGTGAGCCCATTCATGTAAAAAAAAAAAATTAAAACTGAAAATAGTTATATTATTTGTATTTGCATTATAATTGATTAATTGAGTTTAACACTGAATTTTGAAATCAATATTTTTACAGGCCCTTTAATTACAAAATAAACAAATTGCAAAATTTACAAAAAGAATATATGAATTACAGGCCCTTTAATTACAAAATAAATAATTTGTAGAAATTACAAAAAGAATATATGAATAATGATCAAATGATCAATTCAAAACAGCAAAAAAAGCTGTTGAACCCAAGGTTTCATATGTGATTTTGATGATGCAAAAATATTATTACTACTAACAAGTTTATTTAGTATTGTTGTTGTTAGTAGGTAATTTTTGATTGCTATTGATGCAATTAAGTAAAGAAATTGAATCATGAAGATGAAAAGAGCATGTGAAACCAAGAAACTCATGTGAAGAAAGATGATCTTAATGAAAGCAAAACTATTGACTGAGGTTTGAAGAATAAACTGTACTAATTGGAATAGTTTATGAATGTAATCTATATATGGATGGATAGCTACATCAGTCTAGTTTCAGGAACAAAAATTGGTATAATTTTTGGAGTTTGGAAAATGGAGTTATGAATTTTTAATTGAATTATGCTCAAACTATCAGATTAGGTAACAACATATGATGTAAATTAGAATTAGTAGAGTTAATTTTACAAAGGGATTTTGAACATGCCCTTCTCTAAATATGTAGCTTTGAAAGTCTAATTTCATATGCAAAAAGTCTTGCATCAATCCGAGGTGTATAGAAGAAGCATTGGGTGAAATACTGAAGTATGTTCAAACTGTCATGACTAGATGAACAATAAAATGTTCTGATTTTTTAGAGCATGAAGATGGATATTTTGAAGTTTGTCAAAATTACAAGACCACAAGATCATATGGTAATTGGCACTAAATGAGTGTTTCGTAACAAATTGGATGAATCCGAAATTGTGGTAAGGAACAAAGCAAGGTTAGTTGCTCAAAGTTATTCACAAGAAGAAGGTATTGATTATGATGAGACATATGCTCTCGTAGCTAGATTATAAGTAATTAGGATGTTACTTGCTTATACTTGCTACAAAAATTTTAAGCTTTTTCAAATGGATGTTAAAAGTGCATTTTTGAATGGTTTTATTCAAGAAGAAGTTTATGTTGAGCAACCTCTGAGTTTTGAAAATGAAAAATTTTCAAACCATATATTTAAATTAACAAAAGCTTTGTATGGTATGAAACACGCTCTTAGAGCTTGGTATGAGAGGTTGAGTAACTTTTTGCTAGAAAATGATTTCTAAAAAGGCAAAGTTGATACAACTCTTTTCATTAAGTATGATAAGCAAGACATCTTAATTGTACAAATATATGTGGATGATATTATATTTGGTGCTACTAATAATTTGCTTTGTAAAGATTTTTCTAAGTCTATACAAGGTAAATTTAAAATGAGCATGATGGGAGAGTTAAATTTCTTATTGGGACTTCAAATCAAGCAACTTGAGCAAGGAACCTTGATAAACCAAGCCAAATACACTAAAGAGTTGCTCAAGAGATTTGAGATGGAAAACACCAAATCTCAAACCACACCAATGGGGACTTCAACAAAATTGGAAGTAGATGAGAAAGGTCAATCGATTAATTCTAAGCTTTATAGAAGCATGATAGGGTCATTATTATATCTCACTGCATCTAGGCCAGATATTTTATTTAGTGTATGCATGTATGCACGTTTTCAATCAAATCCTAAAGAATCACATATTGTTGGAGTTAAAAGAATTTTAAGATATCTTATTGATACTCCAAATTTAGGCTTGTGGTATCCTAAAGGTTCTTCATTTGAGTTGTATGGTTACTCCGATGCAGATTATGGTGGATGTAAAATTGATAGAAAGAGCACAAGTGGTACATGCATATATGCACGTTTTCAATCAAATCCTAAAGTATCACATATTGTTGGAGTTAAAAGAATTTTAAGATATCTTGTTGATACTCCAAATTTAGGCTTGTGGTATCCTAAAGGTTTTTCATTTGAGTTGTATGGTTACATCGATGCAGATTATGGTGGATGTAAAATTGATAGAAAGAGCACAAGTGGTACATGTCAATTCTTAGGAAGTATGCTAGTATCATGGTTTTCTAAAAAATAAAATTCAGTTGCTTTATCAATCATGGAAGCCGAGTATGTTGCAGCTGCAAGCTGTTGTACTCAACTTCTATGGATGAGAACACAACTTGAAGATTTCGATTACTCATTCCATGACATTCCTATTAAATGTGATAGTACTAGTGCAATAAACTTGTCTAAAAATCCCATTCAGCATTCTAGGACTAAACATATAGAAATCAGACATCAATTTCTTAAAGATCATGTTAGCAAAAGAAATATTGCACTTGAATTTGTGGATACCAAGCATCAATTGGCGGATATATTCACCAAACCCTTGGACAAAGAAGCATTTTTCCACATTCGAAGGGAATTTGGTATGATTGACATTTTTCAGGTATGATCTAACCATATTTGATGTGCTCACAAAGTTATTTGATAAATTTTGATGATAGTTTAATGATTTTTGATATTAATTTATTTGAATTTGTTAATAAAAAGGAGAATTATTAGATATGGATGTCTTGAATATATTTGAATATTATTATCTTGAGAACTTAGTTATTAATTATCACAAATTTGTGATTATTGTACAAAAAGAATGAGAATATGATATGATTGTCTTAATAAAGTTTAATCATTTACACATATCAAGGGGGAGAATGCAAATGCTATTAAAGTTTGCATAAATTTAGGGGGAGTTTGTAAGATTATTTTATTAACTTATTTGATCATTGCCTATTATTTTTTTTAATCTTTTTGCATATATCAAGGGAGAGCTAAATATATTATTCAACATATATTGCTCCTTAACAAAAAAGAGGAGAATGTACTTGATTGTTTACTTGTTGTCTTGCCTTTTTGATTAATTCTAAAAAGGGGAAAAATTATTTTGATTATTGCATCAATGTTTTATCATCATCAAAAAGGGGGAGAATGTTGAACCCAAGGTTTCATATGTGATTTTGATGATGCAAAAATATTATTACTACTAAAAGTTTGTTTAGTGTTGTTGTTGTTAGTAGGTAATTTTTGATTGCTATTGATGCAATTAAGTAAAGAAATTGAATCATGAAGATGAAAAGAGCATGTGAAACCAAGAAACTCATGTGAAGAAGGATGATCTTCATGAAAGCAAAATTGTTGACTGAGATTTGAAGAATAAACTGTACTAATTAGGATAGTTTATGAATGCAAGCTATATATGGATGGATATCTATATCAGTCTAGTTTCAGGAACAAAAATTGGTATAATTTTTGTAGTTTGGAAAATGGAGTTTTGAATTTTTAATTGAATTATGGTCAAACTGTCTGATTGGGTAACAGCATATGATGTTAATTAGAATTAGTAGAATTAATTCTACAAAGAGATTTTAAACATGCCCTTCTTTAAATTTGTAGATCTAGAAGTCTAGTTTCATATGCAAAAAGCTTTGCATCAATCCGAGATGTATAGAAGAAGCATTGGGTGAAATACTAAAGCATGTTCAAACTATCATGACTAGATGAACAATAAAATATTTTGATTTTTTAGAGTATGAAGATGAATTATTTTGAACTTTGTCAAAACTACAAAGTTGTAGTATACTGATCCAAGTTTTCAAAAAAAAAAAAAAAGATCATCATTTAGAGTTGTATAACTCAAAATTTTAAATTTTTGAATATAGCTATTATATAGCCGTTGGAACTAGTCATTATATAACTGTTGTAACTTGTCTAGTACCGTTTTTAGAGCACTAAAATGGCTGTTTGAGTATGGAATGAAGACCTATATATATCTAAAGACTCAAGGTGAAGTTAAGAGAAGTTTTTATACATCAAGAACATATATTACAAGCAAATCAAAGCTCTCAAACTCTAAATTCTTTATTCATTAAGTTAGAACACAAAAGCTTTATTTCTCATCTTTGTGTATTCAAATTTATTCTAAACTAAATTACATTCTTCTATCTTTTGTACTAGCTATTTGTCAAAATTTTGAGTGACTCTAAACCTCAAATTATTCTCTATTGTAAAGGTTGTGTGTGAGCCATAAAACACTTGAAAATGTTTAAGTGTGTACCTTGAAAACACTTGAGTTTAAGTGTTAGCCATTGAAAGACTTGTAAGAAATTTGAGTGTGAGCTTGAAAACACTTGGTTTTGATCTGGCACTCATAAAAGAATCGTTGATAGTGAAAATCTCAAGTGAAACTTGAGGAGTGGATGTAGGCAAGGAGTTGGCCGAACCACTATAAATCTTGTGTTTGAATTTCTCTTCCCTACACTCTTATATTTGTTGATTATTTGCTTATTTGTTTGAATGATCTAGATATTCATATAAACTTAAAATTACTTATTTGCTTTGATTAATTGCTTCCGCTAATATTGTTTTAATATTCAAGTTTTTCAAAGTAAAAGTTTTTAACTTGAAATTGATTTTTGAAAATCCTATTTACCCTCCTTCTAGGATTTGCCATACTTGGGCCAACAAAAGCAAAGTCCATTAGTCCATTCAGCAATTCCACAAGAAAAACCATAAACAACATAACCTGCAGAAGACATTAAAGAGATTAAATAAATCCACGCAATTGAAGATAAATGATATATTGTTAAGTTGAAGGTGAGGGCTCATATTTTGTATTTCATTTCATGTAAGAATACAGTAAAATTAACTTGGCTGCATCTTATTAAACATTAGTATTTAATAGTGTCTCGCCGCCAATTTACTCGACACATGTATTCATTTTCTATTAGAGAATCAGGAAAGGTGGAAGCATCATCATTGCCCAATGAATAAGAAAGAAAAAAGAAAAGGAATATAATGAAAATGGGAGGCTCAGGGCTTAATTTTCTTGCTGTGATATAAATACTGTCAAATTAAATGGCTGTAAGCAACACAAATTGTGCCTACCCCCCATAATTTAATCTAACACAAGCATTCAATCATAGCAAGAAAATTGATGTTGTAATACCTCGTATATTCGTGTAAAGACTTCTCGTTGAATATTTGAATGATTTGCAGATGTATATCAAGTGTATGAATGGTTGTGAATTGAATTCCTTATGAAATAAAAGTTAAATTACTAAGTAGAGCTGCAGGGCATAAGTCGCGCCTGCAATTTGGGTGTCGCGAACGCTACCTTGGTTTCGCATCCAACGTTGCGACCGCAACGAAGATCGTGAACCTCTCTGCCTGAAATTTCAACCAGAATAAACAATCACGTGAACAGTAGCACGTAGCGACCGCGAGGCTCAAGTAGTGACCATTATTGGGGAATTGCGACCACTATGAGCATATTGCGACCATTACTCCCATAGGGCCCATAATCAAGTGAACGACTTTAAATAAGATATTAAAGCCCCAATTCATTTCACTTCGTAATTTCAGAACTTCCAAACCCTTTTTCTCTCAAAGATTCACCAAACCACTCATATTAAATGCTAAGAACATTTATTGCTTCAACTAAAGGATTTAGGATTGCATTGTTCATTCCTTCTTCCATTTCTTAAAGCATTTGTTGAAGAGGTAAGTTAGGGTCTTGGTTTTCTTTTATGATTCTTCTTCTTCCTTGTCATAATCTATGCTTGGGGAGGGTATATGTCTAAAAATTATGAGTCTAGCATGTGTATAATAATTCTAAGGGTATTAAATTGATATATTCTCCATTATATGTGTTTATGTGATAATAGCTCAACCTAGAAGAAATCATGAGGATCATGATGGTTATGAGGAATTGATGTGATTGTAGACTATCTATAGAGAGTTATAACATTCTTTTTGGATAAGGTGAGTATTTAATATACTATTATGCTTATACCTAAAATCCATGAAATTCTATCAAGCCTATATTTATAAATGTTAATCAATTGTTATATGAAAACCAAATGACTATGAGCTACAATGAACAATATATCTATAATGATTATACTATATGTATGGAACCTAGTCATTTTGTTATTATTTATGATATAGTATATGAGCCTTATAATAGAAATCCCCCAAATTGATGTGGGACAAACATCAGACTTTGTGCATATTGTACCTACGGATAAGGTATAATATCCAAACCCTAGCTAGGAAGAGTATTAATCCTAGTCATGGAGTCTGATCCACTTCATGTAGCATATCCGTAAGGGGACCACTACTTAGAGTATGCTTGTAAGGAAGTCTCTACTCATTTTATTCAAAGCATGCCTGTAAGGAGGATTGTTGCTTAATATGAAGCATGCTTGTAAGGAAGCCTCTGCTTAATTTCTATATAAATATGTATTCGATGACTATCAAACCAAATTGATGTCCATTCTATATATGAACCCATATGTTTATGTATTGTGAAACCTAACCTTGAATTCTTCTTATGATATGATAACTCAAGTTTGAAAGGTATGGTAGTATATTCTTTACTCACTGTTTTATCTCAATAGTGATTCCATTTTTTCAGGAGATTAGAAGTTTATCGGTTCGATTTTTCATGCATCCTTCTTTCTAAAGAACCAAGTTGATTAATGTAATTTCTCCTTTGATTATTTTGTATTGAAGTACATTCTAGATGCTTCATGTGTGTGTAAGGGAGAGATATTCTTTTAGCCTCATTGGCAACATTGAACAACTAAGTTATATGTATTAACTTATGATATAGGATTATATGAGTATTATGATATGTTCTTGTGAGAATTTATGTGTGTTAAGTATGAATGGAGATTATGTGAATATGTATGTTCAGGTTGAGATCTTGAGGATGTGTGTGTATTAGATGCAATGATGCCGTATATGAAGTCGTGTTTATAGGTTCTACGGGTGGTTGGTGGCCTTATGCCTACCCATGCCCTAAGATTGTCGCATCGCCCTAAGTAGGGTGTGATACACAAACCCATTAAGTTTTATGAAAATCCTTTAATTAATCACAAATTAGTGTTCTTATCTCTAAGCAACACATTCCCTAGATCTAATATCTCAATGAACTAATATTATGCTTCCACTCTCGCTACTTCACATAATATCTTTAAACATGTAAATAGTGATCAATTATTTATAAGTATTAAATTTTAAGATAAAAGATTAATTCCAATAATCAAAACCAAATCAATCAAACAAAGATAGTTATAGGAAAATCAAGAGATTACATCTAAATCTTAGATAAGAAATTTAGCTACTTATAATTAAAAAGAAAGATACAATTAAATTAACAATCAATCTAATAAAAAATATAATAACAAGTTATTATTGAATTCAAAAATAAAAGTTTAGAAAGAACTCTTTTTGGGATACAATCTTTGACGTATACGAACTCCCAAATTTCTCTTTTTGAACAAAATGAAAATAAAAAGAAATGAAACTAAGAAAATATAAATCTATCTAATTGATTAAATGCTTAAATGATTGAATTGAAAGATGAGTGGTAATGCCTATTTATAGGCAATTTCTATGTTCTTTTTCTATCATCTTGCATCATTATTATTATGATATCATTGCTTACATCATTAATATCATGACATCATTGCCTGCATCATTATTATTATGACATCATTGCCTGCATTATTAATATTATGACATCATCGTCTGTATCATTAATGTCATTTTGATATGCAAAATAAAATAAAATACTAAAAATATTTAATAATTTATTTATAAATTATTAGAATTATTTATTTCTCAAGTAATAATATTATTAAATTTTCAAGAACTGAACTAAAATTTGAATTTAAACAGGTAAAATAATTTTAAAAAAAATAGAGTTATTAATATTAGAGTTGAGGATGATGGTAAAATTGAAAAAAAAATTAATAAATGCTATATTGAACTCATAAAATGACAAATAATTTGAAACAAAAAACTCTTACTAAAATGACTATTAATATAAAACGGAGGGAGTATTCAGTAATTAGTAGTTACTAGTTAGTATATAGTAATTACTAGTTACTACTTATAACTAAACAGTCATTAGTAATTAATTAGTTATTACTTTATATATATATATATATATATATATATGTGTGTGTGTGTGTGTGTGTGTGTGTGTGTGTGTGTGTGTGTGTGTGTGTGTGTGTTAAAAAAATAAAAATTTAAGATTAATTTTGTGTTTTTATACTTTAACTTGTATAAAACTGTAAAATTATTTAAGTAAATCTATTTACAAGTCAACTAGAATTTTTTTTTCCCCAAAAAGTCAACTAGAATTGATTGGCTAAACTTTACAAAATTAATATTTGGTCAAGAGTTCAATACAATCTCATGTTTTTGGATTTTATATATTTATATATTTTTTTTCTCTTCAACACATATATTAGTATATTTACACTTTTTTTTTTCTCTTCAATACATATATTTGTATACATATTATATATATATATTCTTATTTTTAGATTTTATATATTTACACATCTTTTTCTCTTAAATACATATAATAATATATTTACACTTTTTTTTCTCTTCAATACAATATTTTTATACATATTATATATTAAAGTGTTTTCTATGATTACTTTGTTTTTAATAAAGTAAACATACTTTATTTTATTGACCATTACGAAAAAAAAATGGTTCTTTTATAAAAAATTACAATCTTCTTATATTTTTTTCATAAATTAAATTATTTTTTCGTAATTCCTCTTAATTGCGAAAAAAATTTTAATTTTACGAAAATATAATTTATTTTGTATAAAACAATAACTTTATGAAAAATTCATAAATTAACAAAAAATAATTTCGTAATTACGAAAAAATAACTCTTTTAAGAAAAAATCACAATTTTCTTATATTTTTTCGTAAGTAAAACTAATTTTTCGTAATTCTTCTTAATTGCAAAAAAAATTTAATTTTATGAAAATATAATTTATTTTATGCAAAACAATAACTTTAAAAATAAATTCCTAAATTAACAAAAAAAATAATTTTATTAATTTTATTTCGTTAATTTCATTAATTTCATAAAACTAATTTTATTAATTTCGTAAAGTTAATTAATGAAATTATTTTATTAATTTCGTAAAGTTAATTAATGAAATTATTTCGTTAATTTCGTAAAGTTAATTATCAAAATTATTTTTCTACTTCATTTCGTTAATTTCATAAAATTAATTTCATAAAGTTAATTAATGAAATTATTTTTTTATTAATTTAGAAATTTTTTCGTAAAGTTATTATTTTGTACAAAATAAATCATATTTTCGTTAAAATTAAAACTTTTTTCGCAACTAAGAAGAATTACGAAAAAATAATTTAATTTACGAATAATATAAGAAAATTGTGATTTTTCGCAAAAAAATTATTTTTTTGTAAAGTAAAATAAAGTAGATTTATTTTGTTAAAAACAAAATAACCGTAGAAAATACCTATATATTAATATTTCTTATCCATATTTTTAAAGAGTTATTATGAATTAACAATTATATATATATATATATATATATATATATATATATATATATATATATAGTGTGTGTATAAAGAATTATTATATAATTATATGTAGAATGTAGAATCACACACACACACACACATATATGTGTGTGTGTGTGTG
>CATKHJ010047521.1:0-14221 GCA_949750685.1 Vernicia montana
GTCTCATCTCTTCATTCAGAATGCCGCTTTTAACAGTCTCCATATTTACAACACCGTTAGGTGCTGAATTGGTAATGGATATCTTCAAAGTCTCCCATGACTCTGGTAGAGAAGCTAATACCATAAGAGCAAGCATTTCATTGTCAAACTTTATGCCTATTCCTGACAACTGATCAATGATCCCTTGCATTTCATTAAGGTGATCTGCAACAGACGTGCCTTCTCTATATTTTACTTGCATCAATTTTGTCAAGTAAAATAATTTATTATTGCCGGTTTTGGAAGCATACAGCTCCTCAAGCTTATTCCACAAAGTTCGTACGTGAGTCTCATTGCAGATGTGGTTATAGATATTATCTTCGACAAACTATCAGATGAAACCACACACCTGCTCATGCTCAAATGCCCATTCTTCTTCTGATTTGTCTTCGGGTTTATTTGTAGTAAACACTGGTAAATGTAATTTCGTCACAAATAGGAGATCTTTCATCTTATTTCTCCATATGTGGTAATTTGTGCCATTTAAGTTGATCATTTTACTTTTCTTTGCCTTCATATCTTCAATATTATTGAATTGTTACAGAAATCGTATAGGTGAACAGTGGCATATGTGAACAGTACCCGTATATGTGAATAGTATCGTATCCTTGCACAGTACCCTGCTACAGTGACGGACTGAGCTGCTGCAGTAACTGACTGTACTGCTACAGTAACTGGGTTTGAACAGTAACTCGGAGTACTATTCACAGTAATAATTTTCTGAGAAAATTTTTTTCTGATGTGGAAGATCAGTCAAAACTGCAACCACAGAGCATACTCTCAATTTTCAAGGAAAATTAAAATCAATAGCTCTGATACCACTTGTTGGGCCTACGGGTATCAAAATGCGGAATAATAATAATCAACAAAAATAACACCAGCAATTTAACGTGGTTCACCCTTAATTTTTGGGTTACGTGCACGGGACAAATTCCGAATAAAATACTTCCACTATTACAAATAGTAGGTACAAGAGAGTTTTCTCTAGATTAAATGTAGAGGCAATACAATATTAAAATGAGATAAATCCAAAATAGTAACACTCACAGTGTTTTCTAAAAATATTTCAAGTATTTTTCTCACTATTTTGTCACTCTCCTTTTTAGGAATTATTTCCTCAAAATAATAAAAACACTCTCACAATGTTTTATTCTTCAGAGAACTTCTTTGTTTTTCCCTACCAATTGCTTTCTTTGCAATTGCTATATATATTTCCTTCCATTTGCATGGCTATTTATAGCCAGAGACCAAAATTTTCAAAAGAAAATTTGATTGTTGAGCAAATTAAGACACTGATTTTTGACTTTTTTTTTTTAATTTTAAGTGTGTGGATCCCTCCATGTGAGAGACACCACAACAAGACTTTATATATGTTTTGGTATAAAATAAGTCATCAAGAATGGATTATGGTGGAATCATTTATCAAATTTTATTTTGACTTTTTATACACAAGATAGATAAAAATAATCAAAAAGTTCAAACTACCTCAAGCCTATCCCACATGGAAAACGAATACATATTAGCGAAGGACATAGCACAATATAAATAAAATTTAGCCCATGGTAAAACCTATCTTTGCGCTTGGAGCAATGACACAGCTAGTGCTAACTGAGGCACATTTATTGCTGGTTGAAAACTGAGTTTTTTTTATTGGCAAATTTTCTTTTTTTTTTTTTATTTATTTTTTTGGCAACTTGGAGCAATGACACAGCTAGTGCTAACTGAGGCACATTTATTGCTTGTTGAAAACTGAGTTTTTTTTATTGGCAAATTTTATTATTATTTTTTTTGGCAAAAAAAAAATAATTTTTCATGGCCCAAGTAACCTGGAAAAACTGATTTGGGCTGCCCGGGTCACTAGGTGCCAAGTTGATTTGCCGGGTTTTCCTTCGGGTCATGGGAAGTCGGGTTTTTATTCGGCTTGGAAATCGATTCTCGATTTTTTCGGTATCAAACCGGTCTGGGTTTAACAACCATGATAATAAATACTATTATAATGATACACTACACCAATAGCATATCCAATGTACTCTTTATTTTAAAGAGTATATTTTGTTCAATATAAAGCATTACGGAGAATATAAAACTTTACTTAAATTCAATAAACTCGTTCATATTTTAATATTCATTTTACTTTACCTTATAAGTATTAATGATTTTAATTTTTTTAATTTTTTTAATTTTTAAATTTGTCTAATAAAAAAAATAGTACTAAAGCTATAAGTAATAAAGTGCATGAAAATTTATATTGTATTAATTAAAGTTAAAGAGTAATATTTGACTCTATAGATATACAAGTTCAAACCAACTCTCTTCTTTATTTTTAAAAGATAAAGAGTTTATTAGAATTTTATTTTTTGAAATGACTCTTTATAATAAAGAGTTTGATACATATAAAAAATCCATTAAAAATGCTCCAATCATATATTTGGTTTACTCCGGGATAGAAAATGAAATACAATTCTTGAAATAGAATTTTTTTTTTTTTTTTGCTTTGGTTCACAAACTATTTCTTTATTTTTTATCTTTTAACTTTTCAATTACTCAAATTTTTATTGATATAATAAATATTTTTAAGTATAATTATTAATATAATCAATAAATTTTATTTAATTATTTAAAAAAAATTGAAATAAAATTCTAAAATCTTTGATAACCATTTTCATTTGAATTCGAATTTCAAAGTGAATTCATGTCACTATTTTAATTATACATCCAACTAATCTAAAATTGATATTTATAAAATGTTATTAACTTAATAATTTAGTAGTTGAATATTTATCGGTCATATAAATTCAAATTATATATATATAATCACACACCTCACTTTTTTTTTTTTTTTTTTGCCTCATAAATAGATATTTAATTATATAGATTAATCAATATGGATATATGTAATTTTCATAACGTCAAATTTTGATGGCTTTATCTTTAATAATAAAAAATATATAATATGATTAGTCTTTTTATTTGTTTTAAAAGTGTTAAGTGTCTATTATTATCATAAAAAATTTTATTAATTCAAGATATATATAAACGTGCAGTGCTTGGTATCTAGTAGCTTTTAATCATTTATTGACATTAATTATTTGTTGAAGAAAAAGAAAAAAAAAATACCAAACTCATGAAAGAGATTTTTCTTTCCCTCTTTCCTTCATTCATTTCTTTTTCTTTTTGTAGGAACTCATGAAAGAGAATTTTTCTTTTAATAAATAATAATACAAGTTATATATAAATTTATACATATAGACATACATGGAAGGCACCAAAACCATAAAGATTGAAAATTCTTTCTCAATAAAAACATAATTAAATTTATTTGTATTTCTCTTTGTTTAGTACAAAAGAGGAAATCCAATCTAAAATTCACTAATTTAATTTTGATTGAGTGAACTTATTATTTAATGATTAAAAATAAAATAAAAGAGATATGAAAAAATATTAAACTAATATAATAAGGTTTTAGTTTTCAAACTATGGCTTCAATTATTGATGGAATTCTTTAATTATAATCTGGTTTATAAGTGGACAGAGGCGAGTCAGGATTTGATTATGGAGGCCAATATTAAAATTTGAGTGTTTAAATATTTATCATATGATAATAAAATTTAAATATATTATATTTTCATCAAATAACATATTAATATTTATAATTAAATATCCTAAAATACAGTATTATATTTATAATCTATTAAAATATAGAGTGTTTCTCTTTCATATCACGAAAATAACATATAAGTGAATTTATACTAAATTTTTTAACAATTTTATTTTCAATGTAAATTAGCAATCAGTCAGAAAGAAATTCATCTTTCATCTTACTTGTGCTTAGTTTTTTCACAATATATAAGAGTCAAAGATAAAAATTATTTTACCTACATAAAGTGATGACGGTAGAAAAAAGTAGAGAAGAAAATTTTTTTAACATAATATTGAGTGATTTTTAAGAGAGAGTGCAAATAATATTTATCTAAGATTTATCTTTATATGCAGTAATTTTTAAATAAAAAAATTGAAATTCCTTATTTTTAAAGAATGCATTATATATATAAAAAATAAATTAAAAAAAAAATTGAGGAATTTTTTTAACAACAATTAGAGGGGCCAAATATAGACTTTTAAAAAAAAAAAATTGGGGGGCCAGGCCCCCTTCTTTTGCACTGGCTAAGCCATTGTAATTGGTCAATAATTTATATTATTAGATTTCGTTTGTTTCGCAAAAAATAATTTATTTTTAGAAAATATTTTTCTAAGAACTAATTTTCTATTATTTGATTATAATATTAAAAATTATTTAAAAAAATTAAAAGTTTTAATTTATAAGACTATAAACATATTTTAACTTATAATAATTTGTAATTTTAAAATTTTATTGTTAAGTATGAGTAAAAATACATAAAAATGATAAATTTGGTAGTCGCCGGCGGCTGGCAGCAGTTGGCGTTGGTTATCAATGATTGTCAATAGTGAATATCGGTGATCAACGGATTAATAAATTTATATTTATATATTTTTCTTTCGTTATAATGAATTTGTCAAAATCCGAAAAATAACTTTCCGTTTTGAAAAGATGAAGTTATTTTTCTTAAAAAATGCTTAATTTTCTATTGATCAGGAAAATATTTTCCGTTGTTTAATTTTCCAAAATATTCCAAATGCCAGAAAATACGAAAAATATTTTTCAAAAAAAATTTTCCGTGAAACAAATGGGGCCTTAATTTTAAAATATAACAATTGACGGTTGATATTCATACGCAGCTACTCTTCTTCTTCTTCTTCTTTTTAAAAGAGGTGCTAAAACAAATTCCATTAAATTTAGCCTATTTATCTTAATTTTCAGTTTTAAACCTAATCTTTTCATATTTCTTTTGAAATTCATTATAAAATCCACACAATAACTTTTATGTTCCTTTTTAATTTTTTTTAACTGCTTTTTATATCACTATAAAATTATTTCAACATTTTACAAATTAAATGATATGTAGTTATTATCTATTAGTAAAAAAAATTTCTTTTTTTTCCTAAAAAAAAATCTATTAGTAAAAAGAAAAAAATCTTAAAGGGAATGGTTACTTCTTATTGTGTAGTCTGCAATATTATTTCGGCCCATTAGATTTTTCTAATATATATATATATATATATATATATACTCTAAAACTACAATCATTTTTTTCTCAAAAAAATAAAATAATTTTTTTTTTAATAAAAATGTCAAATGGGCTGGTAATCTAGAACAAGAAATTTAGAACTGTGGTCCTAACTCCTAATTTAGATTTAGGTTGGGCCCAAGCTTGAGTACAGGCCCAACCTAGCCTCAATATATATAATTTATATACAACATAAATATGGTATAATAAATTTTGGGAAAATTTCAAAACTAACAAGAAAAAAAAAAAAAAAAAAAGGACAAAAAGTTTCATTCTTATGGTCCCTTCAAAAATCAAAGCTTCAAAACAATTTCAAAATAACCATCCAACAATCATTCTTATCCAACGCGCCACTTGATTGCTTTCTTAGTTCCTTCATGTGATGCACTTGTCTTGTAAGTCTATTGTCAAGAGGATAAATGAAAAGAACAAATGAAAAGAACAAATGAAAAGGACAAATCAAATAAGATAAAATAGAAAATCAGAAAATTATTATTATTATTATTATTTTTGCCAAAGTCAGGAAATTATTATTGGTAATTGGAGATATATATATATAAAAGTTTAATTCAACAAGAGGCATTTTCAAAATAATTTGCTTGTTTAAAAATTAAATTAAATTATTTATAATGCAATTATTATTAGAAAGTGAAGATTTAATTTTTATTTGTCTTGTAATTATTATTAGAAATAAAGGTAAAAATGTATTTTTGAAATTTTTCATGGGCACCATACAAATGAATTTTTTTTTGTTATTTTTGAAATATTCCCAAAAAAAAGTAGCTTCAATTTTATTATTATTATTATTATTATTAGGCTTAAGATGAATTTAAACACAATCTCATAATTTTTTTTTTTTTGAAAACAAAAGAGTAAATGAGATATATACAGAGTGCAAATTTGAAAAAATAAATGATATCTAACAATAAATGATATATGTATACCAAAATTTGGTATACGTTAAATATATGATTGGTATCTGCAATAACTTTATATATATACATATTGCAAATTTGAAAAAAATAAAAAGATAACTAACAGTAAATGATATACGTATACCAAAATTTGGTATACGTTAAATATATGATTGGTATCTGCAACTACTTTATATATATACATATTGCAAATTTGAAAAAAAATAAAAAAAGGTAAACTCAGTAAATGGTATACGTATACTAAAAATTTGGTATATGTTAAGTATATGTTTGGTATTTGCAACTACTTTAACATATACAAATTGCAAATTTGAAAAATAAAAAAAATAAACTAACAATAAATGATATACGTATACCAAAATTTGATATATGTTAAGTATATGATTGGTATCTGCAACTACTTTATATATATACATATTGCAAATTTGGAAAAAAAAAAAGAAAAAAAAAAGGTAAACTCAATAAATGGTATATGTATACTAAAAATTTGGTATATGTTAAGTATATGTTTGGTATTTGCAACTACTTTAACATATACAAATTGCAAAATTTGAAAAATAAAAAAATAAACTAACAGTAAATAGTATACGTATACTAAAATTTGGTATATGTTAAGTATATGTTTTGTATCTGCAACTACTTTATATATATACATATTGCAAATTTGAAAAAAAAAATAAAAAAGGTAAACTCAGTAAATGGTATACGTATATTAAAAATTTGGTATATGTTAAGTATATGTTTGGTATTTGCAACTATTTTAATATATACATATTGCAAATTTGAAAACATTTAAAAGATAAATTAATAGTAAATGGTATACGTTAAGTATATGTTTGGTATTCACAACTATTTTAATATATATATATTGCAAATTTGAAAAAATTAAAAAGATATATATAAACTAACAGTAAATGGTATACGTATACCAAAATTTGGTATACGTTAAGTATATATTTAGTATCTGCAACTAATTTATATATATAGAGAGATTGCAAATTTGAAAAAAAAATAAACTAACAGTAAATGATATACGTATACTAAAATTTGATATACGTTAAGTATATGTTTGGTATCTGCAACTATTTTATATATATATATACATATTGCAAATTTGAAAAAAATAAAAAGATAAACTAACAGTAAATGGCATATGTATACCAAAATTTAGTATACGTTAAGTATATGTTTAATATCTGTGACTACTTTATATAAATACATATTGCAAATTTGTAAAAAATAAAAAAATAAACTAACGGTAAATGGTATACATATACTAAAATTTGGTATACGTTAAGTATATGTTTGAGATCTGCAGCTAATTTATATATATACAGATTGCAAATTTAAAAATAAAAAATAAAAAAATAAACTAATAGTAAATAGTATATGTATATCAAAATAAAGTTCAAACTCAACTCACAAACACAAATGACATCTAATTTTAGGTTTTATAAGCTAGATTACAGTCATCAAAAGAGAGCATCAAAATAAGAACCATAGTCAACAATTTCTTCCTCATGTACTTTATAATATTTAGCTCTTAATATATTAATATTACCATTTACTATAATAATTTATCGTTACAATTCGTGTTGATATGCAATATAATTGCTTCCTAATTTATTAAATAATATTTAAATATTTCAGCTATATGTATCATAATGGTGGAGCTTTTCTTAATAAAATTATTTATTATTGATTATATGTTACATATATTTTTTATTATATAGTTAAAGAAGCAAAGCTAATTTATTCTTTTAGGTGTATTTTTTATTATTATATTTATTTTCTTGTAAAATCTCAAAATTTAAAAAATCAGCAAAACCAAATCAGAATTTACAAATGTACAAATGATTTTGGAAGGAAAATAAATTGAATAATCTGAAATTATAATTGACCACTTTATTTATTTAAACAATCAGAATCTATAACAAATAGCATAATAACATCACATATTTGGTTAAATAACTCGATTACACGTGTAATTAAATTTGAGAAAATGGGAATTATTCAAAATCACTCATCATTATCTTGATCAACAACATTCAAATACCCAAAGCTGCAAATGATAGAACAGAGCAAATCCCAAGTGAAAAATCCTCTACATGTATCACAAGAGAAGCATTGCAGAAACTGTATCAGTCGCAAGGAACAACAAATTATTATGCAAAAATGAACTCACTGACCCATAAATATATTTAGCAACCGTAGGACTCTACAACAGGAGCAGCCTTTTTAGCCTGTTCTACTGCCAGTGCAGGGGCAGGAGGCTTAGGAGTAAATCATTACCTTAGACCCACCTACTGCTGATCGGAGCGCCACCACCACCGATAAAGAAGTCGCCGTCGACCCAGACCTACAGTTACCATCACACTTGTGATCAAATCTGTGGCCTTTGGCCTTTGTGATCAATCATCACCATCGATATCCATCGCGATTTGTGGCCTACCTGTGTACTCTCAAGGAATGGCTTGGATCATGTGGTAAAGAGAAGACTGCTGCGAGTAATTGAGTTTTTGATTTTGGTTTCTTTTTTAAAATGTAAAAAATGAAATAAAGGAAAAAGAAAACCGTATGAAAGATATATGACGATCATAAAAATGTAAAAAATAAAAAAGAACCATATAAATGTTATTTAAAAAAATAATAATAATAAATAAAATGTATACTGTAATTTCCTCTTTTTGTTACAATTATTCAGTTTTTTGGGTGATCACTAAAAGGATCCATTGACAGAGACACATTGTACTAATTTTGAAAGATTTTTCGTTAATCATTTCTATTTCAGTCAAAGATCAGCAGAAATTATTGAATGGGATCCTCAATTTGTCCCCTTTTTTTTTTTTTTTTTAAGTAAATTCTAAACCATAATTGTCAAAACCTATACATAATTTGATTTGATTCAATTCTCACTTTCTTTTTCTTTTTCTTGTCAAAATTTATAAATTATATTACAAATTTACTTAAACGACGAAATTGAATAATTTTTTTAATTTTATTTATCGATAAATTTAAATTCAAAACTCAACTTGTATCTTATACACATTAAGAAAACTTTTAAATCCTTTACTTAATAATTTAAAATGAGATCAAATATTAAAAAAAAAAAAATTGACATACCTAATAAGCATTATATAAAACAAAACAACTCTTATTATTAATAAGACATGTAGAAAAAATGAATTAAGTATAGTTAATATTCAATCACATAATTTGAGACATTCTCAATGTTAATATATTTGTATATTTGGTAATTATCTTTATTTTAGATTTTTTATTAGGCTTGATTATAAGTTCCTGATTAGATTTGATTATAGGTTTTTAATTAGGCTCTCAATTTTTGTATATATAAAGGTGTTCCTTCATTATATAACACATACAAAAATAATAAATAATTCTTCTTTATTTTAAGTTGGCATTAGAGCCAACCTTATACAAAAATAATAAATAATTCTTCTTTATTTTAAGTTTGCATTAGACCCAACCTTTTAAGGTTGGCTTCATCCTCAAGATTTGTGCCTCCTCCTCCTCCTCCTCCTCCTTCTTCTTCTTCTTCTTCTTTTCTTGTATTGATTGGTGGCTGTTGCTCTTATACACGGTGCTCCAATGGTTGGTTTGCTCACTCACCTCACGTGCTCCATGCATTTGCACTATCTGCATCAGCCTGTTGTCCAATCGTTGCTCGCTATGTCAGCCAGCATACTTATGGTTCAACCTAGATAATTGAACCAATTCAGAAGAGTTTGATAGATCGGTTCGATTCATTTTTTGTTGTTTTCTTACAACTTAGACCGGTTCCCAAGGTTTTCCACCCTCCTGAATTCATTTTTGAGATCATTTTTTTTTTAAATTTAGCCTCTATCTATTAGTTTCAGGTTCGAGTATTCTATTTTTCACACTATTTTTATTTTTTTTTGCTACCATAGCTGCCTCTGATAATTCTCATTCTGCAACCCATCCTATTACTGTGATTTTTGATGGTTTCAATTATGATTTATGGGCTCAAGAGATGTGTAATTTTCTGAAAGGGAGACTTCTTTGGCGCATTGTTACTAGTGAAATTGTTAAACCCACTCAACATGCTGATGAGACAAAAACTAAGTTCATTGAAAGGTTGGATCAATGGGATAGCAAAAATCATCAGATTTTAACTTGGTTTCGGAATACTTGTCAACCGAATATTAAGTTGGAATTTTGTCGTTGTGACTTTGCTAAAGATGTTTGAGATTTTTTATAGACACGTTATGCAGTTTCTAATGACGTTCATCAATTCCAACTTTATCGTCGACTTCATCGTATGCATCAACAACCTGACCAAACTATTCACAGTTATATTTATAAGTTACAGACTTTATGGGATCAATTGGCAGCCTGTGATCCTGTTTGGCCTGATACAGCTTTTGCAGCCATTTATACTACTATCCGAGATCACCAGCGTGTATGGAATTTACTTATGACTCTTCGTGCTGAGTTAGAGTCTATTTGTGCTGCTTTTCTTCACCGCAGTCCACTCCTTAAACTTGACACAGTCATTCGAGAGGTACTTTCTGAGGAAACTCGACTTAATACTCTCTGTACTAAGCGATCTCTCCCTTCTATAGATGTGGTTCTTGCTGCTCCTTCAGCTACTGCCATCATCTCTACTTCCTCCAAGGGATTTTGCAGATATTACAAACAAAAAGGGCACTATATTTCTGCTTGTCCCAAACTTGCATATAAGAACAAACACTCCGGCCAAGGTAATTCAACCAAATCTCATAATTAGTCTCGATCCTTGAATACTTCTACTACTGTTGCTACCATTGAGGGTTCTACTTCTGAGGATACTTGTCCTCGTTTTTCCTTGAAAGACATTCAAGCAATTCTTCAACAAATCCAATCTAACTCTGGTACTCCTCCTTTGCCTGTCCTATTTGTCACTCCAGGTAAATCTACTTCTTGATTCTTTGACTCTGCCTGTTGTAATCATATGACCTCTGACTCTAAATTATTTAATTATGTCTCAACTCCCACTCATACACTGATTATCCACACTACTGATAATTCCATCTTGCATATTCAACATATAGGCACTATTTTTAATTCACACTTATCATTATTTGATGCCTTTTATGTGCCCAAGCTATCTCTCAGTCTTATTTCTGTTGGTCAATTATGTGAACTTGGTGTTGATATAACATTTTCGAGTTATGGTTGTACTATGCAGGATTCACAGATGGGCAAGATTCTTGGGACAGGCCATAAGGTTGGTCGACTGTTTGAGCTTGTTTCTCTCTAACTACCCTCCCGAGTTGTTGCAACTGTCACCTCTTCTAGTATTTGGCACTTGTATCGTGGTCATATTTCTCCTTTTAGATTAGGCCCTTTGATTTCCAGTGGATGTTTAGGATCTATTAAAAATGAACATTTTGATTGTATTTCCAGTCAACTTTCAAAACATCATGCTTTTCCATTTAATGTTAGTGACTCTGTTTCTTCTGCACCATTTGATCTTATTCATTATGATATTTGGGGACTTGCCCCTCATGTTACCATGGGTGGTTCTAGATATTTTGTTATATTTGTTGATAATTATTCTCGGTATACATGGATTTACCTTATGAAAAATCGATCTGAGTTACCTCACATTTGTATTCAATTTGCTACAATGATTAACACTCAATTTTCCCTTAATAATAAAGTTTTTCGTACAGATAATGCAATGGAATACCGAGACACTAAACTCTGTCAATTTTTTTCCACACATGGTACTATTATTCAATGTTCATATCCTAGTATTTCTCAACAGAATGGTCTACAGAACGTAAACACAGACATATTTTGGATATTGTTCGGTCTCTTCTTGTGTCATCTTCTTGTCCTGAGCTTTTCTAGGGTGAAGCTACTCTGACAGTAGTTTATACAATCAATCGTATCCCTTCTCCTGTCATCAATAATGTTTCATATTATGAGCGTCTCTATGGTCATTGTCCCGAGTATCACAGTCTTCGAGTTTTTAGATTTGCTTGTTTTGTACATCTTCAGTCACATGAGTATACTAAATTAGAATCTCAAGCTTGATTGTATTGTTTCTTGGCATATGATATTGAACATAATGGTTATCGGTGTTGAGATCCTTTGTCTCAGCATCTTCGTATTTCTCGTCATGTCACCTTTTGGGAACATAAGATGTTTTCTTCCATATCTACCTTTAGAGTCACCTCATCTTCTTCTTTCTTTACTGATCCTACTATCACTTTAATTCCTGATGATTCTCTTGCAGATTCAATTGGCTCAAACAGCTCTGATCTACCTCAGCCCACGCCTGATGATCTTCCTTCTATGGATCCTCAACCTTTTTCGTTTATTGATCAACCCTCCTTTGATCCTCCACTTCGCCGTTCCTCTCGTGTAAGTCAATCCAATATCACCCTTCGCAATTATCATTGTTATTCTACCATTATTTCTCTTTATGAGCCTTGCACTTTTCGTGAGTCTAGTACTAACCCTTTATGGCAGCAAGCAATGGCAAAAGAACTTAATGCACTTACTTCTACACATACATGGGATTTGGTTGATTTACCTTCAGATAAATTTGTAATGGGTTGTAAATGGGTCTATAAAATCAAGACTAAAGCTGATGGTTCAGTAGAACGATATAAGGCTCGACTTGTGTGAGGCCTCGCTCGAACGCCCCTCCCCTCGCTCGGGAAAAATTAGTGCCTTAAGGAAAGGCTGAGCAATTTTTAAGGGAGTTAAGGTATGAGTTTCGGTGCTCACGATTGGAAGTGGCTATTGCCTCGAAAAATTTGATTTGATTTTTGAAAGAGATTCTGGAGTCGCCGTGTAATACCCCAACTATATATTAGCCTTATATACAGTATGTATGTATGAGGATTGCCATGTTACGAGATTGTGTGTGAATTTTTCGCGAACTAAACCAAGTGAGTCCTAAGTGTTGTATCGGATTGAATTGGAAATGCAAGGATACGAAAATACCCAAATTCATATAGATTTATTGCCGACCATATGCATGAGTATTAGTTCACGTGTATGAATGAATAATAATTGAATTTTTAAGGATTGGAGGAGAATTCCTTGAAGTGGGACTACAGGTCATGAATCGCGCTCGCGACAGAGAGTTGCGACTGCGACCTTGGACGAGAAGTCAGACGCGAACTCTTCTGCCTGATTTTTGAGTTTTAGTTGAAGGAGAATCGCGACCGCGACCTGTGTGTAGCAACCGCGACATCAGAAGGAACAGTCACGTGAACATTACTATATCGCGACCACAATGAGCCAATTGCAACCGCGACATGAGAATCGCGACCGCTATTGGCATATCGCGACCGCAACACTCATCGGGGCTATATAAAGACAGCAACAGCCTATTGCGAGAAATCTAATTTCTTCTTCATTTTCTTCGACCCCAATAGCCCCTAAACCCTATTAAACTCTATATATGATTCTCTAAGGCTAAGATTAGTCTTTTATATTCAAGATATCAAAGGATATACAAGATCTAAGGATATTTCTTCTTGATTTGGAAGATTTATGGATGTGGAGTTAAAGGGAAATTCTTAAGGTAAATATTCTAATCTTTGATTTTCCTTTTGGGTTTTGTTTGATTAAGGTTTAATACCTAATAATAAGTTTAATAGATGATATTTATAGCATTAATTGCAAGATATGAGCTTTATTGAGCTAAATCCTTAGAAACCCTAAAATGAGCAAACCCTAGAATCAAGTTGGGTATTTTTGTTAATGGTTAAGAGATAATTGATAGTTAAGAGTAAGAATTGAGAATTTATGAGTAGATTTGAAGAAACCAAGTTATAAGACTAAGGTTATATGAAGTATAGTTGATATGTGAATTGGAATTTAATGTGTAGGAAAGATGAGCCAAGAAATGATGAGTTTCATGTATGGCAATGGTGATATGAGCATTGGAAAGGAATAGCAAGAGGTGAGTAGAAAATATACTACTATATTTGTATTTGAACCATAAAGGCTTCTAATGCCTACTTCATTGTATGTGCCACCAAGAATATAATTTCTTGTATTATGAGATAATTCATATTGTTCATGAATTATGTTGGTTATATCGTTCATTCATGT
>CATKHJ010047535.1:0-21454 GCA_949750685.1 Vernicia montana
CTAAATTTATATTTTACTTATAATAATAATTATAAATATATTTAATTGATTCTACAATTAAATAATAAATTAATTTAACATATAATTTCTAATCAATTACTAAAATATAATAATTAACCTATAATTTTTTTTAAACAACCCTATAATTATAAAATTTAACAAATATTTTTTTCCTATTATTTACTTTCTTATTTTATTATTATTTTACCTATAAATATTTATAAATTAATTTTTAACTAACAACAATATCAATTTTTTTTTATTTCTAATTTCATATTATACAATTTAAATTTATAATTTTTAACAAATTATATATATATAGAGTTAAATTAAAAAAATATAAAATCTAAGCTAAAAAATAAAAAAAATTCAAACAAAAATAAAATAAAAACACAACACAATTAATATACCCAAAACAGAATAAAAAAAAAATTAACAACAATAAAAAAACATATACATCCAACAATAACAGTAAAAAATAAAATAAAATAAACAACAACTAACCTAAAAAAATACAAAAATCAATAAAAATAAATAAATAACTCACCTGAATGTTGAACCAGAAGGAGCGGCAGCGGCAGAGAAACAAACCGGAGATGGCGAGCGACGACCGGCGGAGATGGCGAGCGGCAGGCGGCGACCGGCGACCGGCAAAACCAAATAGAGAGAAACAGAGAGAAGAAGAGAAGAAGAGAAGGAAATTCGCGCAGGAAAGAAGAAGAAGAAAAGATCTGACTTTAATTTAGGTTTTATATTTTAGCGACGGATTGGTGAGGGAATAGCGACGGCTCAAGAAGTTTTAATGAAACGATGTGTTTTGATTTTGCCCTGTCAAAAATAGCGACGGATTAATCCGTCGCTAAATTTTCAAAATCCGTCGCTAATTTTCGTCGCAAATTCTTCGCAATTTATTTTATAATTTCAATCCATATTTTCGTCGCTATTCTGTCGTTAATAGCGCCGGATTAAATTCGTCACCAATTTAATGAATTCTAGTAGTGAACGACATTTCATTTGCAATAAAAAGAATGCAATTTTGAGATTTTAAAATTTTAGAATGAAATTCAATGAAAATTAAGATTTTTTTGGGGTTTTAAAAAATACCTATTTTCCTTTGTGATTATAACAACAAAGTTCCAGATTCAGCCTCAACAACTTACAAATTCTTCTGTTTGCTCACATTTAAAGAAAGACAAAAAATATATATTGTCACATCTTACTTTTGAAATATGACGGTTCTAGGGCATGGGTAGACATATGCCACCGAAAACCTGTAGAACCTATCTATTACAGATTACTATTGTAATTTCGGCGGCATACTAGCAATACAATTACCAATCCCAAGATCAAACCTGCAAGGAATATAGCACTCTCAATATTACCACTTTATGTCCTCAACTTTATTTAAGGCATAAGCAATCTCACTATCACCATTTCACATTCCTAGTTTAAATTTATTATATTTAATTTAGTCATTTATATGCAAATACCATATCACACTTATAATAGACTATGTACAATGGAGTAACTAGATATTGTTATTGTACATCAAACTTTACCAGACACACACATTTACAGATCCAAGCTATATTATGCTTTACGTATTACTACAAAATATAAACTTATGAATAAACTCTTTTCGACAACCTTCAGCTGCAAGTGGAGATGAAGACTTGTGCTGAATTTTGCTATCCTGAAAAAAAATAGAAAAGGAAAGGTGTGAGATACAAATCTCAGTGAATATATATTAAATAACCAAGCACAATATTTGGAACATGTTGATCATACTTTTGATTCAATAGGTTAACACAATAAGCAGGTAACAAGGTTTCATAATATTATCCAATTGATGGTTTAGCAAAAATTATTACTAATTTATTGTGAACTTTATTCACAATTCCCATGTAATATAGTACTGCGGAACCATAGATTTTCAATGATAAATTATAGCACAAGGTTAGCTAGATCTCATGGTTAGGGCGTTCAAATACCTCCTAGCAATGTTCAAGTCACTGTGCACAAAGTTCGGTGATCCCACACTGAAGGAAGGGAATTTCTGCTTTTGGTCTTAAGTTGGGTTTCAAACAAATAGAACAATTTACTTGAAGGAAGGCATTGAGAGTTTATAGTTCACAATACAAATTTCTCAAATTCAATATCAAGTGATCAAATACAATCATATAATTGTGGTACAAAGGACATGTGCTGGGAAATTTAATATATATTCACCTCGAACTTTTTACGTTCCGAAATATGGATATTCTTCTTCTTCCTTTTCGTTATAAAGTTCCTCCTCCGGAATATTTTCCTCACCCTCTACACATTATAAATGTCATATAAAGTTAAGTTTTTCCTTACTTAGGTTCATTATAATTATAAAATTGAAAAATAAGTTTACAATTGATATGGAGGTACTCTTACTATTTCTATTGTAGTCTAGGTTATATAACTCCAATTGATTTGATTCTAAAAATATTCAAAAATCCTAACACATTCCTTTCCATTATATCTAAAATTTAGCTCATCTAGGTTTCAGTAGCTCCAAAATTCATTCCCCAAACTTCCCTAAATTCTGTCACTTAGGGTCTAATAGGGTTTCAGTCCACTGTTTTAGCTATATCTTAAGCTACACAATCCAAATGGAACAATTATTTTTTTATATGAAACTAAACTTATAAGGGTACATTTCATTAGTTTTGATCTCAACTTGTTTCTGCCTCTAAGGTCGTCCAATTTAAGAGTTAATATCAGAAATTCTATCAGTCTAAATACCCTGTCATAGCTTAGTAATTTTCATATATCTCCCAATATACTTAGATTTTTACTCTGAAATTTATATATCATCTAGAGGACATATCAAGGGTCATTTCTTTTGTTTTAGTCATCTTCAAATTCCTATCCCAAGATACTCGAAACTGGCCTCAAATTTCCTAAAATTTCAGGGTAGTCTACAGGAAGCAGTTTTCTTCTCATTCCCATATCTCCAAAAATAACAAGAATTAGCTTAAAATTTCTTCTATAAAAATAAACTACAGACATCAAGATACAATTTTTATGTTTTGACTTTCTTCAAATTCGTACTCTTTGGGGTTCAATTTTCCCTTTTAAATTCCATCACTTTTCAAACTCTAAATCTGTCTCCTCTTGCTTCTTGCTTCCTTCATCTAATTCTTTCATTTCTTACTCCTTTCCACCAAAACTACCTCAATTAAGTCTTTTTTCCTTATCAATTTATCTTTTTTCAACTTTAAAATCTCATTTCTCCACCCCTAATTCAACCAACATAACCAATATCACAATTCAATCATACAAATATCACACAACATACATATACATAAATGAAAAAAACTAAATCAATTCATAATCTTACCTTAGATTTTCCCTTCTTCTCCTTCTTCTTCTTCTTTTATTTTACTCTTACTCTCTCTTCCTTTCTCTTTCTTTTTCTTAGTAAAATTTTAAGAAATGAGAAGATGAATGTTTATCTTCCCATTTAGCTTCTTATATATATTTTTTTCTTTTTCATTTATTTTTCTTACATGAAATTTTGGACAAATTTTCACCACTAATTCCCTTACCATGGCCGGCCCCTTGACACCTATTATTTTATTTTTTTTACGTAGTCAAATTGTAATAATTATTTTTTTAGGAAAAATTACAAATTTGCCATTTTTAATCAAAGTTTTATTTCACTTTCTAGTTTTAATCTAAAATTATTTTTAGTATCTAATTTAGAATTCTAAGGTTATTTTTAATCATTTACCTAATAATTTTATTGAAATTAAAATGTTAGAAAAATACCGAAATTTGCTATTCTACTGATATCGCACATACTAACCCGATTCCCTTAATCGCGCTCCATATAAATTCTTAAATTCCTAATTTCCTATTTTCTAGATTTCTAATGATCAGAAAAATCATGGAGTGTTACACTAAAGATAATTTCAGTAACAAAGAAAAGTGAAAACAAATATGAAACATGTATTTAAATTTTCATAAGTTGAAGATGAAAGATTAAAAATTTTAACATTGAGAAATCAAAAAGGAGGAAAAAAAGAAGAAGCAATTATAGGGTTTTCAAATTTGAGTTTTAAATTCAAAATCAATGTATGATTTTTTTTTTTAATTTTAAAAGAATACTTTTTTACCTTTGTAATTATAGAAAAAAAAACTTCCATATCTAACTTCATAAACTCATACAATCTTTTATTTGTTGGTATCAAAGAACGAAAAAAAAAAAACATAAAATTATAAAAATAGTAAAAAGGAAAAGTGATAACTAATTTGAAATGATGTGTATTGTGATTTTGATAAGTTTATGGAGAAAAATTATAACACCCTAACTTTTGTTAGATCTATGTTTCAAGGTGACTTTTAAGTATGTATAAATTTTAGAAAATTATAATAGAACAAGCCATGTTAATTACCTGTTTTGGAATGAACGTTACCATTTAATGGTAGTTTTACGAATTTATACAAAGGACAAAGTTGCACTCGTTGGCATTCTGGATGAACGTTATTGAATTATAAGAATTTCAGGCAAAGAGCAAAGTAACGTTCGTTACATGTGTTGGACACCCATTACCTTTGTTGCATACATCATGTTAGTTAAGAATGTGAGGACTTTTGCTGACGATGACGAAGAGGAAACTTTAGTGACGAAGCGAACCTTCAATGGAGAAAATGAGCTTAGAGTCTAGGTGAATGAGAAGCTTGGATGGTAAGATAGAGGTCTAATTATGAGGACGAGCTTCCCTGACAAGGATGAAGCCTTGATGGATAGTTATGCGAGCTCGACGAGATAAGTGAGTTAACGAGGTAGGCAAGTTATCGAGGATGAAGACAAGCTAAGGAGCTCGGTGTGACGAAGTGAACCAAAGACGAACTCGGTACAGACGAAGCGAGCAGAGGAGTTTGATACAAACGAAGCAAAGCGACTTAACGAGCTTGGTATGAACAAAGCGAGCATGGAGCTCGATATAAGAGGAACAAATTGAGGACTTGGTATCGAGGCTATGGGTATCTGTATGGGTTACAAAGCGATATGATGGGCTCGTATTTGTATAATGTTGTGTGTATAGATGAGTTCAATTATGGTTATAAGTTTTAAGTGTGTCTGCGAGTTGTTTGAGTTTGTGTGGCCAGGGTTGAAATCTACCTACCACTGACAATATTACAGAAAATGTATGGCTGAAAATGCAAGTTACCTACTCAATAAACAGTTTGTCGGCCACTAATACTATTTTATTCTTTTCTTTCTCTATAAAAGTATCCAAATTGTACCATAATCTATTAAACAATTGTATTTTCTTTTCAAACTCCAGTTCTTCATATTTTTTCAAAATTCTTTATCTGAAACTTGATTTCTTTCATTTCTTCAAGAAACCACCCAATCTCGAGAGTAATCCTAAGATCCAAGTGGTAGATTGTTCATCCGACTTTTCTTTAGAAGAGTTCTGCTAGAGTTAGAATAGATCGGTAAGCCGGGTGAGCTAAGGAATACTTAAGCTACTTGCATAGTGAAAAGGTGATATGTGATATGAGCTTAATAAGGATTAGCTTTAAGGTGAGTTTTGAAATGTATGAATGCATAGTAAAATCACCGTAAATTGCTTCTGTTGGAAATCCTTTCATTCGATTGTATTACTGTGACCAAATGGTATTATTTGTTATCGATATATTATTACCAATGATCCTACTTCCATTGAAATATGAAACCAAATTGTTTCTTTGAATATTGTTGAGAAACCTCTTCGGTTCAATTGTAGTAAGCTTGTTTTTCTATTGAACATACTATTATTGAATATTGATAGTAAATGAACATGGTCATTGTGCTAACTTATTGTTTAATGTTATGATCCTACCAAACCGTAACCAAACCAATGACCACGATATGACAGAACGCCTTACTAATGGGAGAAAAATTATTGGACCATGTGCACCAATGACTCAACTAATATAGTCTGAATTGTTAGTGTCTTACCTAGGAAAGACCTTATACCCTAGGCGTATGCCCCGATCAAGCATATGTAACTGTTAAAAGGGAGAAGTTACTTCTCTTATTGATTGAATACCGCTTCGGTATACTGTTGACTGTTTGTTCTGTCATAACGGACTGATCCCTTGGTGCTTGTTCATTCTTGGCACATATGTATAGTTTATTGACACCTATTGAATATATATAGATATACAGAATATTGCTTCTTCAAGAACCCAAAGTATTAATTCATTTCATAATTTATTGAGTTGACGGCTCACCACTCCTTGTCTGTTGTTTCAGGTGTTAGGCTAGAAGAGTAGAGGCCGAAATTAGAGCTTCTTGATCATCATTCTCCATCAAGAAGTTACATAAATGTATAAGTTTTGTAGACCCTTGTATTGTATTTATAATAGTTGATGTTTTATCTTAGATGCTCCGTAGATTAAAAAGGAATGATGTATTGAATGTTTTAAATGAAATGAAATGGAAATTTTGATTCTCTTATGAATGTTTGAGATGTATTGTATTATGGATTGTTGCATATTGATCCATGTTTTCTATTATTAATATTGGGTTCTAAGAGTGTTTGGTGATCTTAAACATACCCATACCCTAGAACTGTCATACCAATGGAGTTCGGGGGTGTGACAAAATGGTATCAGAGTATAAGTTTGATAATAGTTAGGTTTATAGTATAGAAGAGATTGTAAGTTTGTTTAAGCTATGAGTATGCTTGACTAGGGAAACTACGGAGTATAAGATCCTTTCATGTCATTGTTAAGTTTCCTCTTGGAATAGATCATCGTATCGTTATGTTACAAGTCTAAGTTTTCTCTCTTAGTTTATTTAGTAACGTGATGTCTCCTCGACGTGGACAAGGATGAGGATGAGACCGTCTTAGACGAGTTGCTCCGCTTGATGAGGGTTCAATTGATCGAGCGAGGGATAATGTGGTTCCCCCCTTGCACTTCCTGTTGATATGACTCCTATAGCTCATAGATTAGATTAATTCCAAATAAACTACGAGTTATTAGCTGAGTTTGTGATTCAGTAGATACAATAACTCGTGCTTCCCTCCTGCAACCCTATTGCTCCAACGGCTGTCCTTTTAGAGGTTTCACTTCGGCCACAAATTATTTTTTGATTTTTTAAGCGCTATAAACACAAAAAAAAATTATTAAAAAAATCAAACAATGGAGTTCTAAAACATTGACAATCACGTGATAGAATCAGCATAAGAAGAAGAAGACATTAAACATGTTCCCTTTATCGCACTACGCTCCCTAATCAATCAATCAATCATCACATCCAGATCAAATCCGGCGGTCCACAACTTGTCCACACGTGATACACAATTTGCTGTTGGATGTTTCTTATCATCTCTACTCAATTAGACAGCTTAACCATTTTTTATTTTCTTTTTTACAATTTTCTTTTTCCACCTATTATGTAAGTCCACGTAGCAACAATTTATTTTTATTTTTTTGGCGTCTCTCACGATGATATCGATGAAATCCATAAATCTCCACCGTCTGATTAAAAACACCACCCTTTATCCTCAACCGTCGATCAACTCTTATCATCTTAATTCAGCTACTGGTAAAGCCTCCTAAACCAGTAGACATAGAAACGCACGAAGTTAAAGCGCCTCTCTCTATCTCTCTCTGTCTCTCTCTTTGTAGTATCTACAAAACCAGGTAAGATTTTTTCTCTTTTACGCTTATTTACTATTTATTTATTGCTTTTATCACATTTACTTTTGGTTTCATTTCGTTGAAAAACCGTATTAGAGAAGCTATAAATGGTCTGTTAAGATCTGAGATTTTTATTTTTTATTTGCTTTTTGAATCTGCTTTATTGAATTAGAGATCCATCGGGTTTGTTTGCCCAATGAGAAATGGAATTCTGGGTTAGGGTTTTTTGGGGTTTAATTCTTTTTTTTTTCCTGATTGAATATATGATTGGTTTGAATCATTGTTGTTGATGTTTTGGCTGTGTGGTTTATTTTTGATTTTATTTTATTTTTGGTGAATCTAGGGTTTTGGGCTTGAGGCTTATTGAAAATGGAAAATGGGGTTGAGAGGGTTGGTGGGCTGCAATTGGGTGAGGAAAACAATGTGGAAAATCAGGTTTCTCGGGATAAAGTAGAGGAGAGGGTTGTGGTGGAGTCTGATGGATTGAAAGATTTTGAAGAAGAGGTTTTTGAGGAGGCAGTTGATTCACATGATCAATTGCAGAACCAGGGAGAAAAATCTGAATCTGGGGTCAGTGTTGTTGGGACTATTGGTCATTCCAGTTCAGTAGTGATGGATGAAAAGTTGAATGTGGGAAATGAAGTAGAGACTTTTGAGGAGGCAATTTGTGTTCCTGCTGAGGCTGAGAATCCTGAGGAGTTGGTTGCAGTGGTTGGTGAGGAAAGGGTGGAGGATTTGGTGGGTGCTGGGAGTGTTGATAAAATTGATGAGGGAGGGACTACTAATGAAGTGAAGAGTGAATTTAATGAAGAAAAAGCAGTTTCTGAGATTGGTGGTGAGAGTGTTGATAAAATTGATGGGGGAGGGACTGCTAATGAAGTGAGGAGCAATGAATTGAATGAAGAAAAGGAGGTCTCTGTGATTGGTGGTAATGGAGGAGCTGAAATTTTGAAGGATGTTGTTGAGGTGAATTTTAGGCATGAAGTTGAATTGAGCAAGGAGATTCTGTCTGATGATGGTAGCAAGGTGGATGAATCTGGTACTCACTACAACAAAAGTGGGGGATCTGTTGATGTCGCAGACCAGCTTCACAAGTATGGGCATGAAGGTGAGAATTTGCCTAAAATTGTTACAGAATTTCAGGGTGAGAAAACTGGAGAATTGAAAGGCGATACAACTGTCCTTGATTCTGGGAATGGGGTTATTGAGACTGAACAATGGACTGATAATTCAGCAAGTTTAGACGCAAAGCACCAAGATGATAGCAATGGAGATGTGATTGAGGCTACAGCTCTAGTGGGTTCTGGGAATCAGGGGGAAACTCATCATCAGAATGGTACTTCAGCTGTCTTATCTACTGAGGAAGCAACAGCAGTGCCAGAAATTTTGAACTCACACTTAGAGAAGTTTGTGAATGAGAATTGTGAGGACATTCAGGTTCCTGCAACTAATCTTGGAGCAGAGGATAATAGGGGTTCTGAACCACGTAGTGCTGATGAAAAAGTTAATGGCATTGGCAAGGACATTTTTGTGATTGAGGAATCAGAAAAGATAGCAGAAAAAGATGGCAAGGACAGTATTGTTATTGAGGAGACAGAAAAGAAAGCAGAAAAAGTACAGGAAGAGAAGCAAATCACTCAAGGAAATGGTGAGCGAGAAATTCTACCTCCAGCGAAGCCTGCTTCATCATCTGTAAAATCCACTGGTCCAGCTGTCCGACCTTCCCGTCCAGCTGGCCTTGGGCGTGATGCCCCATCGTTGGAACCCTCACCTCCCCGTCCAGCTGGCCTTGGGCGTGATGCCCCACCATTGGAACCCCCACCTTCTCGTCCAGCTGGCCTTGGGCGTGATGCCCCACTATTGGAACCTACACCTAGGGCAGTGTATCTGCAGCAGCAACGTGTTAATGGAACTGTATCTCATTTGCAATCCCAACAGATTGAAGACCCTACTAATGGGGAGGGTGATGAGTATGATGAGACTCGTGAGAAACTCCAGATGATCAGGGTGAAATTTTTGCGGCTTGCCCATAGGCTGGGGCAGACTCCCCATAATGTTGTTGTAGCACAGGTTCTGTACAGGCTGGGATTAGCTGAGCAGCTGCGAGGGAGAAATGGGGGGCGTGTTGGTGCCTTCAGTTTTGATCGTGCAAGTGCCATGGCTGAGCAGCTCGAGGCAGCTGGGCAGGAACCCCTTGATTTCTCTTGTACAATTATGGTTCTTGGGAAGACTGGAGTTGGTAAAAGTGCAACCATCAATTCAATATTTGATGAAGTAAAGTTTGGTACTGATGCTTTTCAATTAGGTACAAAAAAAGTTCAGGATGTGGTGGGCACTGTTCAAGGGATTAAGGTACGGGTCATTGACACACCAGGTCTTCTCCCTTCTGGGTCTGACCAGCGCCAGAATGAAAAGATCCTTCACTCTGTTAAGCGCTTCATCAGAAGAACTCCTCCAGACATTGTGTTGTATCTTGACAGGTTGGACATGCAGAGCAGGGATTTTGGTGATATGCCCCTATTGCGCACCATCACTGAAATATTTGGTCCATCAATATGGTTTAATGCAATTGTAGTCCTGACTCATGCAGCATCTGCTCCTCCTGATGGTCCAAATGGTACTGCTTCAAGTTATGACATGTTTGTCACTCAACGTTCTCATGTTGTTCAACAAGCAATCCGTCAGGCAGCTGGTGATATGAGGCTCATGAATCCAGTTTCATTAGTAGAGAACCACTCAGCATGTAGAACAAATAGGGCTGGGCAGAGAGTGTTGCCAAATGGCCAGGTTTGGAAACCTCATTTATTATTGCTCTCTTTTGCATCGAAGATTCTTGCTGAAGCAAACACACTTTTGAAGTTGCAAGATGGTCCACCTGGGACTGGGAAGCCTTTTACAACTCGTTCCAGGGCACCTCCTTTACCATTCCTGCTCTCATCCCTTCTCCAGTCAAGACCACAAGTTAAGCTGCCTGAGGAACAGTTTGGTGATGAGGATAGTCTTGATGATGATTTGGAAGAGTCATCGGATTCTGAGGATGAATCTGAATATGATGATTTGCCGCCATTTAAAAGTTTGACAAAGGCCCAGGTGGCCAAGCTTACTAGAGCTCAGAAAAAGGCATATTTTGATGAGTTAGAATACAGGGAAAAGCTTTTTATGAAGAAACAGTTGAAGGAAGAGAAAAGGCGAAGAAAAATGATGAAGAAAATGGCTGCAGCAGCGAAGGATCTGCCTAGTGATTATAGTGAAAATGTAGAAGAAGAAAGTGGTGGTGCTGCATCTGTGCCAGTTCCAATGCCAGATTTAGCCTTGCCTGCTTCTTTTGATTCTGATAATCCCACACATCGGTATCGTTATCTTGATGCCTCCAACCAGTGGCTTGTAAGGCCTGTTCTAGAAACTCATGGTTGGGACCATGATGTTGGTTATGAGGGTATAAATGTAGAAAGATTATTTGTTGTTAAAGAGAAAATTCCCGTATCTTTTTCAGGCCAGGTAACAAAGGATAAGAAGGATGCTAACGTTCAAATGGAATTAGCGAGTTCTCTAAAGCATGGAGAAGGGAAATCGACTTCGCTAGGTTTTGATATGCAGACTGTGGGAAAGGACTTGGCTTATACTTTACGTAGTGAGACAAGGTTCAGTAATTATAGAAAGAATAAGGCAACAGCTGGTCTCTCAGTCACTTTGTTGGGTGATGCGTTGTCAGCTGGACTGAAAGTTGAAGATAAACTGATTGTCAACAAACGGTTCCAAATGGTAGTGTCTGGTGGTGCAATGACTGGCCGTGGTGATGTAGCGTATGGTGGCAGTTTGGAGGCCCAGCTGAGGGACAAGGATTATCCTTTGGGTCGTTCCCTTTCAACACTTGGGCTTTCTGTTATGGATTGGCATGGAGATCTTGCTGTTGGTTGCAATATACAATCACAGGTCCCTGTAGGGCGGTCTACAAATTTAATTGCTCGTGGAAATTTGAATAACAGGGGGGCTGGACAAATCAGTATTAGAGTAAATAGCTCAGAACAGCTCCAAATAGCTTTGGTTGGCCTCCTTCCTCTATTGAAGAAGGTATTTGGTTACCCTCAACAAATGCAGTTTGGACAATGATGAAAACTAGATTATATATATGCTGCAGCAGTCACGCAATGATAGGAAACTTCTGATGATGGTCATTGTTAAAAGAGTGAGTGAAAAAGCTGCTTATTTTGTCTTTTCTTTGTTTTCCCCAAACCCTTCTCCTTTTTGTCAAAGCTAAAACTTCAACAATATGTTTCCTTGATTATAGAGACTTAGTTTCTTTGTTAAAATATTTTCATGTAGTGGTTTTGTTCCCATTAAGCGACCAGCCCAAACATTGCTTCTGGTTCAACCACGCCTTATTAACATGTGTTGATTTATATGTACATTGTACAGTTACCATGTCCTTATAATTTTAGGCTTAGAATCACATCTGTTTATCTTTTCCTTTGCCCATTGTAGAAAGATGTATCAAAAGTTTTGGTAGTTTCTCTTTTCTCATTATGTCAAACATGTCATAGATGGATGTGATGAGCCCAATAATATCATTTGATCCTATCTTCATTTGATTTCTAATGTCATTTGGAGATACTAATTCTGATTGCTCCTTCAGTCATGGTTGGTGGTGGTTAATTTCTTGCCAGAGGTAGTCAGCCTATAGTTTTAATGTTTTGGTGTTTGTGTATGTGTATTTATTTATGAATTTCTTTAGGAATGGCAATGGGATGGGGCGGATATTGGGATTCTCATCCTCGCCTCATGAACAGTTGGGGTAAAGGCGAGGTGAGGTAAATCGGGTTCGGGGCAGATGCGGGGCAGGGACGGGACGGGGATCTCTATTTAATTTTTTTTATAATTTTATTAATGTTAAAACTTTATAATTTATATATTTTGACAAAAATATTATACATCTTTATATTAAGTTTTATATATTATTAATTAATATTTAAATAATAATAATATAATTAAATAATAAAATAATATAATTTTAAAAAAAATTAATAATTTATATATATGTGTAATATGAAATTATAATAAAAAAATACATATATATTAATTTTATGAAATCGAGGTGGGAATCGAGGCGAGGCGGGGAGACTCAATTTCATTTCCGTCTCATTACCATTAACAGGGTGGAAATTTTCCATTGAATTTAGAGCGGGGTTGGGTTTTCCGTCGAGACGGAGCGGGTTTTGCCGTCTCTAAATTTCTTCTTCCCTTTTTAGGAGGTTTTTGAAGTTGACGAAGGTAACTTTTCATATCTCAAGTCGACACTGTATTATTTTTTGGGGGTTGAGCTAATAAGAGCTCGTTCTCATAGAAGTTGGATGAGCTTTTTTAACACAGCCTTAAAACTATTTTCAACCTATCCTAATCTCTCTTTTCTGCAATTTATCTTATTCCGACCCTAATTACTAGAGGGCAGTAGTCTAGCTGCAACATTTTTCAGGCAAAAATGTAGCAATTTCATCATTTTAAGTGGCAAAGATTTTCAAGTTTTATGTTAAAATTAAAAATATATTTGATAACGTCATTCAAAATTTAAAATTAAAATTTTCAGCTCTTAATCGTTTTAAAATATTTAGTAATGTTTAATTTAAAAGTTTCAATTAAATTAATTTAAAATTCAATGTTTATATTTTTAGCACTTAATTGATTCCATAGATAATATAAATGTTTTGATTGGTTCTTGTTTAATTTTCTCGTTATTATCTTTTCAACAAAGCGTAGGAAAAGTATGAGCACTGATCATTTTCTGCTAAAGAGAAATCTTGATGCTTGAATCCAATTTCTAAGGTAGGAAATGTAGAATGAGATCTAATGAATCAACACTAGGATCTGTAATTTCTTGATACTGAAATAGAGGATTTATCAATGCCTCTTGTAATATCAAAAGATAATTTTAATTTGTTCATGCCAGAGTTTGAACTTGCAATTTCTCGATCCTGAAATTTATTTTAATACTATTGAGCAAAAGTTCATTAAAATACTTCTGAAATAAATAAACCTAATATGATTTCCAACATCATCTATGCTTATCAAAAATATAAATTTATTAGTTTTTTACGAAATTAAAATATATTTTTCTTTTATTTTTTTAGATTCTACAACCATGGCTGCCACGCGTTATTTATTTTGCTAAAATTTATTAAAAATTGTTAAAATCCTTGAATTTTAAAAGTTTTGTAAGGGTGTGGATGGAATTGTAATAATTTTCAATTTAAGAGTAATTTACGATTTAATATCTGAAATTTGACTAAATTAATAACTTGATCCTTGCATTTTGAAAAATTCACTTTTCAGTCTCTAAGATTTTATTCCGTTATACTAAATAGTCATTTCGTTATTTTTTCCATTAAAAATTTGTGTAAAATCTAAATATCTCTGTTTTACAATTAAATTTTCTATTTTAGCCACCACTACAAAATTAAAACTGAGGAAAAATTAATACTCAATCTTCAATATTTCTCATTAATCAATTTCTATACCCATCTCAAGAATCAATTTCCATATAACATCAATTTCATTGTAATTCTTACCCCTATGTAAAACAACTCAATATCCGACAAAAAAAGAAAAAATAAATTAAGCAGCATTATCATCATAATCAGAGAACACTTGAATTGAAGCCAAAATCAATCAACAAAGGACCAAGGCAAAGCCTTTTTTTTCCAAATTCTTTAATTCATTTCTTATCAAGTAGAAATTGAATCCGACTTCCTTGATCGAACATGTAAAAGAGGTGAGCCACTTGAATTGAAATCAAAAAGTAGAGAATTGATCATCAGAGAAGATGATCGTACTTGGGTCAGCTATGAATGAGCAACAACAGCCAACAAAAAAGTGGCAATGGTGATTTGAAGTGGTAGCGGGTCTGGCTATTCAAATCGTCAGCGTTCAAACGAGGCGACAATGACAACACAAGCACGTGAGTCTTGATTGCGGTCTTCAGTTGCGGCCTGGATCTGCTGGTTAGCGTCGACAATGACCGGAGAAGGCTGGCGATGGGACAATCAGAGCTGAGCTTCTCTTCGCGTGTGGCTGAAGCGATAACGACACAAGTAGCAGCAATGGGTTTCTTCGCCGCTTGGCTGATTCAGCTAGCCTTTTGGACGTTGACCGAGGCAACAATGTTGATGGAGGTAGATTTTGAGAAATATGGTTTCATCCGATTTTGGAGGTAGAAAAAGAGAAAGAGAATGTAAAAGAATTTTAGAGAGAGATGGGTTGTTGGGAAGAATGGCAGTGAGTTTGTGAGATGAGAGGTACTTTTAGTATAAAAATATGAAATTTTATATTAAAATATTATTTTCATAGTTGACTAACGAAAAATGATTGAAAATTTTGACAGAAAGACTATTTAGTGTAACGGAATGAAATCTCAAGAATTAAATAGTGACTTTTTCAAAATGCAGGGATCAAGTCATTAATTTAGTTAAATCTCAGAAACTAAATTGTAAATTACCTTTAATTTAAATTGATTTTGAAAGTTAAGGTATGGATTGATTTTTCTATAATTAATTTTAATATAAAAAAAATTAGAAGTTGGCATATTATTTTATTTTTGTCTATTTGTGAGCTATTCAATTAAGTGAAAACCTTTTAATAGGAACCAGTTCAACCAAATCTTTGACATTGTAGTTTCCCCTTGGAATATTCTGTAATATCCTCAGTTTAGTTCAATTGTCCTTCCTACCTAATCTCTAGAAATTCATAGGATGACTAAGCTTGGTTAGTCTTTGGCAAAAAAAAAAAAAACAAAAAAAAAAGGAAAAAAGAAAAAGACTATGCCTGGTTAGTGGTTAGTCTTCTCTCTCTCTCTCTCTCTCTCTCTCTCTCTCTCTCTCTCTCTCTCTCTCTCTCTCTCTATATATATATATATATATATATATGCAGCTCCACTGTTTAATCTTTTATGGGTTTATATTGTTTTTATCTTTTATTTTCTTTTACTGGTTTATAATTCTTTTCTGTATGTAAATTTTAAATGGCATCTAATATTAACATATGTTAGATTCTTTTTATTTTAATGCAAAATTATAATTTTTATTATTATTCTAAAAAATAATTATTTTAATAATTATTCCTTTTAAAAGTTTATAAAAAAAAAGTACAAGAAACATAAGTAAAAAACATAAATCTTTAATTGATTGATATAATTAATGATGTCTCCTCTATATTTTGATGATTTCAAAATTTTATTTAATTAAATTTATATTAATTGAATATGTGAAAATAATGCAAGTATAAATTAATTTCACACTATAAATTTGATTAACTTAAAGTTTTATTTGAGTGATTACTATTTATAGAAAGTCACCACCATGACTTGAAAGTTCACCACCATAATCAAGTTGGAGGGAAAACAAGTTTCAAACAACTCTGCTAAGTTCATCGCCATAACCTTAGAAGTCACCGCTGTAACTTCTAAAGGTCACTCCCACAACTTCAAAAGTCACCATCGCAATTTGCAAACAGAAGCAAAAGGATTTTTGGACTAACACAAGTCACCACCGTAACTTCCAAAGTCATCGCCGTGACCCTGTCAAATCTGATGAAATCTGAAAGATTCTATAGCTCTTGAAATGTTGGAGGGAGTAGTTATTACTCGTTTAATGAGCCCAACAACCATATTTATGACTTCTATAAATATTAGAAGGTTCAAATGAAAACAACAACTCTTGCCAAGTAAAAATCAAGTGTTACTATAATCAAAAGCTTCATTTCCTCATTTGTAAGAATCATACTCTGTTTTTAGAACACGAGTGTTAAATCTTTGATTTTTTTGAGTGTTCTTAATTGTAAGCTAGAGAATTTTATTTCCATCCTTCATTCTAGCTTGTACAAAGTCTTGTGAGACTGAAAACACAAAAACATATTTGTATTTGAGATATTTGAGTCAAATCCCATGAAATCTACTGTAAAGGCGAAATCTTGGAGAACTAAACTTGGAAAGTTTTGGGTGCAATCCCGTTCATCTAGTGGAACCCTAAATCGATTTGATTTAGAAAAAGTGGACGTAAGAGAGGCGTTTGTACTCCGAACTACTATAAATCTTGGCTAAGCATTCTCTATCTCAATTTCTTTGTATTTGATTATATTTGCTCAATTATTTGAAATTGGTATATATTGCATATAGATTATTAAATTTGCATTAGAATTTTTAATAATTCTATTTACCCCTCTAAAATTGCCATATTTGAGATAACAATTAATTTAATTAAATAAAAGTTAATATCACATATTTGATGCCACAATTAAACATAGTTAATATCACATATTTTAAATAAATATTCATCTTAAAAATGTTTAATCACCAAACTATATACTAAACCATCTTTTTTATGTGGTAAGGTAACCATGGTTAAATATTTTGTAACATCCTATTTGTTACTATACCTATGCTATAAATAGGTTGGGTTGGATTAATTATAAGTAAATGGTAGCTCAACCTAAATTATTTTGATCAAACTTTAATCGAATTATTTTTGTTAAGTTTAAACCAATCTCATCTTGAATATTTCATAATGAATTTTAGGACATGCCCCATTTACAACACTAATGTTTTAAAAATTCAACACCATTTATAGGATCACTGAACTCTTTGGTTTTCTTCTTTTATTTGTTTTTCTATTTATTTATTTAAATTTTAACTTGTAAGTAGCTAATATTAATATCTTAAAATCCTTTTCTTATAATGCAAAATTAAATTTATTAATTCATTTAGAACTTTATGTAAGAAAATAAGTGCAAAAAATTCTTGTTTATATGATGTATATGAGATGTGATTATATAAATTATTATATATAGTAATTTACCCAAAGGAGATTATTATATATATTAATTTAGAATTAAAGAAATTTATATTATTAAAGAGAATGCATGGTTTTGAAAGTGTATTTACTCAAAGGACATAAATTTTCTTTTCCTGTGAGTCCATGCATGTTTTCTATGTTAACTCTAATAATGGATGATGTGAGCAAACTGAATACCGATTTCTTACACTGGGTATGTCGAGCTGTCCAAGCTTATGAAACAAAGAGCTAGAGTGTTCAAGTGATATATCTGAGTGAGCACTTCGATGTTTAAGTCAGTGAATGATTTAAAACTAAGAGGTAAAGTATTTTGAGTGTTTATAATACGTAACCTATTTTCTGGAGTGCTTTGGGGTATTTATATTGAATGTCTTGGGGAGTAAATCCCTAGAAGATAGGACCACTAAGCCTCCAAGTAGTGGAGTAGCTACTTCATACATTTTAGGAAATGGAGAACATGGGTGGAGAACTCTGCCCAAGTCATAGGTCATCCTCAGTAGGTTCTGGCAATCTGAGTGCTTTGTTGGAGAATGCCAAATCATTATAGCGATCTAGATCTGGACAAGTCCCTGGCTTGCCCGAGATGATCTGTAGGTGAGCTCTTAGCTTACTTGGAGTGATTTATATAGATCGGTACACATCACATGTCCCCCCAACAGTTCTGAGTTAAAGACTCAGAATCATATCTCTGCTTCTTATGCTTCGAACTTGGGCGATCTGTTAGGTAGTTTGGAATTTAGTGAAGGCATTTATGGCACCAATTTTTTTGCAGTTTTTTGCCTAACCTGGATTTTGAAAGGACAACAGTTGCAAAGACCATTCGCTTTTGGTTGCCACTTGTCAACTGAGGAAGGATCCAGAAACCTTTTGGTTACCGCACCCAATATAAATAGGACCTTCTAAAATCACTTGGGTTTTTCACATTTTCTCTTTCTGCCATTTTTGTTGTTGGGATTCTTGCTTCATCTCTTTTCTTTTCTACTCTCCTTTGTCACCTTTAATTAAATCTCTTATTTCTTTTAGTGATTTCTGGCATTTTACTTTTCTGCTCCCTTTCAATTTTTCCAGGAAGTTTTCTTGGAGTATTCTAGATCTCCTCACAATAAGTTTTTTTTATACATGTTCTTATCTATGTGCTATTCTTCTTTTTCACTTCTTTTTTCTTCAATTTCTTTCAAAGAAAACCCTAAAAGATGAGTGACGTCGAGGATTCAAAAAAACCAGAACCTTTCCATGGAGTGTACTGATCAGAGTGACGCCATTGTATCAAATCATTCCCGAACACCCTCACCCAAGACCATCTATATATATGATACAACCCAATCTCGTCAGGCGGCGGTGTCTATTAGCACACCCCAAGCTGAGAGTCATCCTGCGAGTAAAATTGGGCAATCTAAAGATAAGTCTGTTACTTTCGAATCAAACACTAAAAAACCCAAAGTTCCAGAACCAAGAAAAGGAGTGGAAGGGTTCTCTAGTGAATTGACACCTGAACATATGATAACAATCAGGAATAAGTATAACATTTCGAAGGAATATAGTCTTAGGATTCCTGCACTAGGTACCTTCGCCAATCAATAACTAGGCAATCTAGATATAATGATCTATCTAGAAGATTTAGAGTCTAGCTTTAGATTCCCTGTGCATAGATTGTATACCATTGTACTTAAAGAATACAAAATATCGATATGCTAGTTACACCCGAACTCCTAGAAGGTGCTGGCTGGGCTTCGAATCTTGGGAGAGTTGGAAGGTTTGGAGGTAACTGGTAGGGTAGTGAGGGAGTTGTACCCCCTGGTGGTAAAGAAAGGGTTCCACCACTTCAGTTTTCAGAGTGAGAAGAAGATCATCCATTTGCCTTCTTCCCTCAAAAACTGAAAGCAAAAGTTTTTCATAGTATCCCATAAGGATGGTTGGGGCGATCTCCCAAAATCCTAGAAGGAGAGTCCCACCATAATTCCTTCCAACAAGTTACCCGATCTATCTCTTAAAGAAAAGGAGATGGTGACCTCCCTTAGGAGCATAAAACCTATTTTGGGTTCGGAACTTCTTAATAATTATTTCTTTGGCGATCTCACAAAAAAGTCAAAATTCAAATCCAAAGCTTCTAACCCCTCTGCTGGTACTAACCACCGTTCACCTTATTTATAATTCTGTACATATTTAACGGTTCGCCTAACATTTTATTCTCTTTTGATTATAGAGATGAAGTCTGTGGCTCAATTGATGAAGGAGAAGAGAGAAAGAGAAAAAGGCTAAGGAACTTAAGGCCAAAGGTGTTGCTGAAAGTTCAAGTCTTAAGGGACCACCTACTGATCTACCCCCTCCTATTCCTAAGGAGATTGTTCCTATTGATCCTTAAAAATCAAAACCAACTGAGGGTGGTGCTAAGAGATTTTCACCCGAATGTGTTATTGGGCGGTCAATGAAGAGACTCCGCCCTACAGTGGAGGAACTTACATTGGGCGAGCTTACAAACTTTGCCGGAGCGGTAGAGAAGAAATACGGTGAGGGAGCTTTTGTTCACGATCCCTCTATCGCAATTGATATCATAAAAGTGATTTAGTTCCCTATCAATGATAAACTTGTGGTCGAGCTCTCCAATGCCCAGCTTGCTAAATCGACCTACGGATATCTATTTGAGGTATGTGATCGATCTTTGCTGTTCTTTACTTGTATTTTTATAGCTTCTTTGCTAACTCACCTGTTTTCGAACTGCTGTAGACCTCCCACATCCTTTACGAGCTTCGCCATAGGATGAGGACTTAACAACATGATCTGAAGGTTGAGTGGGCTTGCCTTAAAGAGGAGATGGAGAAGAAATTCTCCGCCAAGCTCGATCAAGTCCGGGAGAGCTATAGAAAGGCCATGGAAGAAGAGAAGGTGAAGTCTATTGCTTTGGAGTCCGATCTCCTTGGTGTGAGGTCTCGCCCGAGCACCAGTCCGATCAGCTAGAGGGGATCGAAATGCTCATTTGGGTTTGAACTCACGATGAAACCCTCGGGTTCGGAGTGGTTGATTTTGAAAATTGATTTGGGAGTCGCCACCTTAATTTATTTTTATTTGGGAAAATATAAGGTAAAAACCCATTTTGACTCCAATTATTATCTAATGAAAAAATGCACTAGTCCTCGATTACCAAAGAGAATTCAAGAACTAGGTTTTTGGTTCATTTTAATTGGTTTGGCAAATTTAATACTAAATGGCTTAAAATGATTTTCATGAATAGTTATAGATGAATGAACAATTAAATATGCATGAATTAAAGTAAAGCAGTAAAAGCAGTAAAAGAGTTAAATAAGGAAAGCGATATAAATGTTAAATTTACAAATAAACCAAATTAAGGGATACTCCCTCTAGTCCTTATGGGTTCTAGGAGAGTCACACATTCCCCAAATTAAATTAATAATCAAAGAAACAAAAGAAATAAAAGAAATAAAAGAAAAACACAAAACCTATATGAAGAAGGTGGAAGAAGAGGAATGGAGTTTATTTTAGTTGGATTTGATACTTTAGACAAGCATGCCTACGTATCCCTTCGAATGGGAATCAAAATCCACGTAGTTCGCCCTTCTTACGAAGGGGGTTTGTTTTAGTCTGAGCCTTTTATCATGTTTCAGTTCATTGATTAAAAGGTGAGTTGATTAATTGATTTTAATCAAACAAAGTTGTTTACCAAGTTGTTAATTATTTCAGATTTTAATTAACAAACAAGAAGCATCATTTGATTAACAAGTTAATTAATTCAGATTCTAATTAATATGCCTTTATAAAGTGATAAGAAGACAGGGATTAAGGAGAAAGGGAACATATAAAGAAAATGAAGGAAAGCAATAAACTAAGCAAAATAAAAGAACTAACTAAAAGAAAGGGGATAAAAGAAAAAGGGATATACAAAGAAACTATAAAGGGGGAAACGAAATAGACAAAGCGATATAATATAA